>QNUK01000004.1:5967500-6219064 GCA_013621035.1 Clarias magur | reverse complement strand
TCACCCATGTATTATAAAAATATTAAGGTCTGCATCTTATTTTTTGGGCCAGACACAGGTTATATAGTCTATTCTAGGGAGTACCACTGCACTGCATTTCACTAAACATAATTTTGGCCTGTGTCAGCAACTTATTAGTTATATATTGTACTTAACTGAAGCTATGTCGTACAGTAACGAATGTGCTCATAGAGAAAAAAAAATACATTAATGTAAAGTCATATTAAATATGATCTCACCCCAATCTGTACATTTCTGTGGCTGTTGGTTCATCATTAGCACACACAGTAACTGCCCAGCATGCAGTTCGACGGATTTCAGCGTCCTTTGATGACAGCAGGTTAACCAATTTTTTCAGACCACCAGCCTTTTTAAACTAATAAATAAAAAAGCTATCATTTTAATTATGCACTCCATAGAACACTCTGTTTCACATATAATCCTGATAGTGGGGGTGTGTGTGCATAGGTGAATGAGAAATTGAACAGTAAAAATAAAATTTAAAAAATTGTGGCTGTTGTTGCATATTACCAAGGAAGTGCCATTTTATTATGATCTTTATTTTTTTAATTCATGCAATGGCATGGGGCCTCTTGTGTAACACAAATACAGTAGGTGTAACCTAAATGTGTCAGACTCGGTAGGGGGCGTGGTGGATCCAAGTGCAGATGCAGGCAATGTGTTACGAAGAGTAGTTGTATCTTGGAGTGCTTGTGACTGATTGATTTGATAATATGGAGGCTCAGAGCCTTGGCGTGAATTCCAAGCTGCGGTGTGAGCGGCGAAAGCCTCAATGGAATGCGGAAGCACAGATAGCCGGCACGAGAGCGTCGAGGCGAGCGGCAAGATGCGTGACGTCAGCCTTGAGGGAATGTGGAAGTGCGCAGCGCCGCTGTGTAACCCGAGATGTATACCGGCGTGCGAGCGCTGAGAAGCAAGAGCGTGCAGAGCCGGCGTGGAGGAGAAAGGGAGAGCCTCGCGATGAATGCCGGTGTGGGCTGGAGAAACCGGAGCCAGTGGAAAAACGGAGCGTGAGCTCGGTGAGGAGCGAGCAATAATCGCGGTCGTGAAACGGACGAGGGTCGAAGCCGGAGTGACGAGAGGAGGTCCGTGATCCAGGTTCGTGGTCGGTGGCAGGTCAGTGGTCGGCAACGGGAAATATCCAAATAACAATGATCCGATAACGAGAAGCGAAAGCGTGGTCAAAACTAAGCGAGGTCGATAACAAAACAGACTGAGACGAGACAAGACGCGGGAATATTGGGCTGGTAAGGCACTCAATAATCTGGCAATGGGAGGTTGTTAGTGAGCAGGTTAAATAGAGCAGAGCCATGATTGAAATGAGCAACAGGTGTATGGAGAGCAGAGAGTGAGCCAGTGAAATCAAAGGAGTGGAGTGCAATGGAATCTGGAGCGGAAGTGAACAGGTGAATCAGACGTGACGTGACAGTACCCCCCCCCCTTACGAACGCCCTCCAGGCGTTCTAGCGGGTGCTTCGGGATGAAGTCTATGAAAGTCGCTGATCAGCGTCTTGTCAAGTATAAATCTGGCAGGTACCCAGCTCCTTTCTTCGGGACCGTAGCCCTCCCAGTCTACCAAATACTGAAGGCCACGTCCCTGTCTCCGAGCCTTGAGGAGCTTGCGGATGGTAAAAGCTTCGCCCCCATCTATTAGTCGGGGGGGTGGGGGGGGTTGAGGAGGTGCAGATAGTGGGCAGGGAACCAGGCGGCGAATCTGAGAGACGTGGAAGGTGGGATTTATTCGGCGCATGGAAAGAGGTAGCGAAAGGCGGACCGAGCATGGGGTAATGATGCGGTTAATAGTGAAAGGGCCGATGAATCTGGGAGAGAGCTTCTTGGATAATGTTTTGAGGGGGAGATCCCGTGTGGCTAACATGACTTTTTGGCCGATGCGGTCCCTGGGTGCTGGTGACCGGTGGCGGTTAGCCTGTCGCTGGAAGGTGCTCACGGTGCGTAACAGTTGGTTACGGGCTCGTTGCCATTTTCTCTTGCAGCGGCGGATGAAGTTCAGGGCTGAGGGAACTGCCACCTCCTCCTCCTGGGAAGGAAAGAGGGGAGGTTGATAACCCAGACAACAGTGGAAGGGGGACATGCCTGTGGATGATGTAGGAAGAGTGTTATGGGCATACTCGATCCATGGTAGAAAGCGACTCCATGAGGACGGGTCCTGGGAGGCCATGCACCTTAGGGCCTTCTCGAGTTCCTGGTTCATCCTTTCTGTTTGCCCGTTAGTCTGGGGATGAAAACCGGATGAGAGACTGGGGGAGGCACCGATGAGCTTGCAAAAAGCCTTCCAGAATCGGGCAGAGAACTGAGGCCCCCTGTCAGAAACGATGTCGCTGGGGAGTCCGTGGAGTCGAAAAACATGATTAACCAGGAGTTCGGCCGTCTCTTTGGCGGAGGGGAGCTTGGGCAGCGGGATGAAATGAGCCGACTTGGAAAAGCGATCTACTATGGTCAGAATGCAGGTGTTGTTATGAGAGGGTGGCAATCCTGTGACAAAGTCGATGGAGATGTGAGACCAGGGACGGTGTGGGATGGGGAGGGGCCTGAGTAGTCCCTCAGGTGGTCGATTGGTGTTCTTGTTGCGAGAACAGACATCGCATGATGCTACAAAGCTCTTGACATCCTCCTTGATGGTAGGCCACCAAAAGCGTTGGTGTAGGAGGAACAATGTGCGTGCTGCCCCAGGATGACAAGCGAGTCTGGAGTTATGGCCCCAGTCCAACACCTGAGGACGTACAGAAGCGGGGACAAAGAGTTTGTTT
Organism: Clarias magur; assembly: GCA_013621035.1. Classification (NCBI taxonomy): domain Eukaryota; kingdom Metazoa; phylum Chordata; class Actinopteri; order Siluriformes; family Clariidae; genus Clarias; species Clarias magur. The sequence goes on along the minus strand of QNUK01000004.1, from coordinate 6,216,275 downwards.
GGGGGAACGTTACTGGGACCTGGTTCGTGTTCAAGTCTCTGCTGGACTAGATGCTCCACTTCTAGTCGGGTCGTGGCCACAAGGCAATGAGGAGGAAGGATAGTTGCTGGTGAGGGTGTGTCCTGAGGGGTTGAAAACTGTCGTGAGAGGGCATCGGGCTTGGCATTCTTGGAGCCCGGGCGGTAAGACAGCGTGAACCGGAAACGGGAGAAAAATAATGACCAGCGTGCCTGGCGTGAGTTCAGTCTCTTAGCTGTCTTTAAGTACTCGAGGTTCCGGTGGTCAGTCCACACAAGGAAAGGGTGCTCCGCCCCCTCCAACCAATGTCTCCATTCCTCAAGCGCTAGTTTGACCGCCAAGAGTTCCCGATCCCCAATGCCGTAATTTCGTTCGGGGGGTGTGAGACGGCGAGAAAAGAAGGAGCAAGGGTGGAGCTTATTGTCTTCGGGGGATCTCTGTGACAGGACTGCCCCCGCCCCAGTTTCGGATGCGTCTACCTCGACGACGAACTGACGTGACGGATCTGGAAATCTGAGAATGGGTGCCGTGGTGAAGCGTTGCTTGAGTTCCTTGAAGGCTGCGTCGGCCAGCGAGTTCCACCTAAACTGGGTCTTGGATGAGGTGAGAGCTGTGAGTGGGCTTGCCACTGTGCTATAACTTCTGATGAAGCGGCGGTAGAAGTTAGCAAACCCCAGGAATCGTTGGAGTTCCCGTCTTGAAGCGGGGGAGGGCCAATCTGTGACCGCTTTAACCTTGGTGGGGTCCATTTGGATTCCTGTCGGGGAGATGGAATACCCCAAAAAGGAGGTGTAGGTGCAGTGGAACTCACATTTCTCTGCCTTAATGTAGAGTTTGTTCTCAAGCAACCGCTGTAGAACCTGACGTACATGCCACCTGTGTTCCTTGATGGAACGTGAAAAGATCAGGATGTCGTCGAGGTAAGCAAAAACAAAGACACTGAGGAAGTCTCTCAGGACGTCATTAATGAGGGCCTGGAAAACTGCTGGGGCATTGGTCAGGCCAAAAGGAACCACCAGGTACTCGTAGTGGCCAGTAGGGGTGTTAAAGGCCGTCTTCCACTCGTCCCCTTCCCTTATCCTGACGAGGTGGTAGGCATTCCTTAGGTCGAGCTTGGTGAATAGGCGGGCATCCTGAAGGAGTTCGAACGCGGAAGACATCAGAGGAAGAGGGTAACGGTTCTTGACTGTGATTTCGTTTAATCCTCTGTAGTCAATGCAGGGTCTGAGGGACTTGTCTTTCTTCTCCACAAAGAAAAATCCTGCTCCTGCCGGTGATGAGGATGGGCGGATAATCCCTGCTGCAAGCGCCTCACTGATGTACTGCTCCATGGCCTCTCTCTCTGGACGAGAGAGGGAGTAGAGTCGTCCCTTGGGTGGAGATGTGCCGGGAAGGAGGTCTATAGCACAATCATAGGGGCGGTGAGGTGGTAGCGAGGTGGCCCGGGACTTGCTAAACACCTGCTGTAGATCGTGATACTCTGTAGGAACTTTGATGAGGTCAGGATTCTCTTCTCGTGGCGCAGACGAGCGGCGGCCCATGGTAGCGGAGTGAAGGCATGACGAGAGGCAGGTGGGGCTCCAATCCAGTATACTCCGCTTAACCCAATCAATGTGCGGGTTGTGTAGCCTTAGCCAAGGGAGTCCCAGAACAATGGGGGCATGAGCATTATGGACGGTCAGGAAAGTGATGGTTTCCATGTGATTACCTGAAACTTGTAGGTTAACGGGGATGGTGCGGTGGGAAATGGGCGAGAGACGGCTACCGTCGAGGGCTTGAACCGTAAAGGGTTGGCGTAAAGGGGTGATTGGGATCTGGAACTCAGTGACAGTAGCAGAGGAAATCAGGTTCTGGTCTGCCCCGGAGTCTACTAAGGCATGGGTGACGTGGGATTGGTTGCCATGAATCAGGGTGACAGGAAAACAAGACCGTTGGTCTGAAGAAAAATCAGAATTTGGGGCCCCCTGTATTCCCAGAATTATGAGGGGGCCTTGCCCTTTTAGTGGGCAGTGTCGCACCACATGGCCAGTCTGACCGCAATAGAAGCAGGCGCTGTCGTCCCTGCGGCGCTGACGCTCCCTTGGCGAAATGCTCGTGCGGCCGATCTGCATGGGTTCAGAAGATGGGTCAGGAGCAGCCAAAGGGGTCCCTGAGGTGCGTGGTGTGGAGTCTGACTGCTGTTCCCTCTGCCGCATCCGTTTACGGATGTCAATGCGGGTTGCAAGGTCAATGAGTCCCTGTAATTCAGGGGAAAGTTCCCGAGCTGCGAGCTCGTCTTTGACTGACTCAGAGAGTCCGTGAAGGAAGCAGTCGAAAAGTGCCCGATCGCCCCAACCACAAGAGGGAGCCAGAGTCCGAAAATCTATGGCATAGTCTGTAACGGACTGAGTTCCCTGACGTAGTTGGAGTAGCTGGGCTGCCGCCTGACGACCTGTGAAAGCATTGTCGAAACCCTCCTCATTTCATCAGTGAAAGCTTGGTAAGTGGTGCAGCATGGAACTTGGGCATCCCACAACGCCGTTCCCCACTCCCTCGCCTTTCCAGTAAGGAGGGTGATGATGTAGGCAACTTTGGAGCGTTCAGTGGGGAAAGACATAGCCTGTAGTTCTAGGACGAGGGAACATTGAGACAAGAAAGAGCGACACATGGCTGGATCTCCACCATAGGTGGGTGGGGCAGGAAGGCGTGGCTCCAGGGTGGGAGAAGGCATCACCAGAGGTTGCTGGGAATTGTATGCCGAGGGTTGATTCCGGATCTGTGTGGAAAGGAGCTGCAGGGTTTCAGTGATGGTTTGGAGCGTGTTTGAGATCTGGGTGATTTCCAGTTGGTGGTTGCCTAAGAGGAGTCCTTGACTCTCTAGTGCCCCCCTCAGGTGAGCGGCCTCTGCTGGATCCATCTGTGGCCAGATTATTCTGTCAGACTCGGTAGGGGGCGTGGTGGATCCAAGTGCAGATGCAGGCAATGTGTTACGAAGAGTAGTTGTATCTTGGAGTGCTTGTGACTGATTGATTTGATAATATGGAGGCTCAGAGCCTTGGCGTGAATTCCAAGCTGCGGTGTGAGCGGCGAAAGCCTCAATGGAATGCGGAAGCACAGATAGCCGGCACGAGAGCGTCGAGGCGAGCGGCAAGATGCGTGACGTCAGCCTTGAGGGAATGCGGAAGTGCGCAGCGCCGCTGTGTAACCCGAGATGTATACCGGCGTGCGAGCGCTGAGAAGCAAGAGCGTGCAGAGCCGGCGTGGAGGAGAAAGGGAGAGCCTCGCGATGAATGCCGGTGTGGGCTGGAGAAACCGGAGCCAGTGGAAAAACGGAGCGTGAGCTCGGTGAGGAGCGAGCAATAATCGCGGTCGTGAAACGGACGAGGGTCGAAGCCGGAGTGACGAGAGGAGGTCCGTGATCCAGGTTCGTGGTCGGTGGCAGGTCAGTGGTCGGCAACGGGAAATATCCAAATAACAATGATCCGATAACGAGAAGCGAAAGCGTGGTCAAAACTAAGCGAGGTCGATAACAAAACAGACTGAGACGAGACAAGACGCGGGAATATTGGGCTGGTAAGGCACGCAATAATCTGGCAATGGGAGGTTGTTAGTGAGCAGGTTAAATAGAGCAGAGCCATGATTGAAATGAGCAACAGGTGTGTGGAGAGCAGAGAGTGAGCCAGTGAAATCAAAGGAGTGGAGTGCAATGGAATCTGGAGTGGAAGTGAACAGGTGAATCAGACGTGACGTGACACTTTGAGCCTAGAATATTGACCCTTTTCACAATATTCTAATTTTCTGAGATTGGATTTGGGGTTTTCATCTCAATTATGACAAATCACGGCTTGAACTATCTTGCTTTGCATGTAAGTCTGATGAGTCTATCTCATATATTAGTTTCACCATTTAAGTTGCATTACTGAAATAAATGAACTTTTGCACGATATTCAATTTTTTTTTAAGTTTCACCTGTAAATGTTTCCAGTATAGTCTGTAAATTATATGTGGATGGATAACTTTTGATAGGTCCTGATAGGTGGATAGGAGTAGTACATGTATTGTGTGTGTGTGTGTGTGTGTGTGTGTGTGTGTGTGTGTGTGTGTGTGTGTGAGAGAGAGAGAGAGAGTGAGAGAGAGAGAGAGAGAGAGAGAGACAGACAGACTTAAGTTTGGCTCAGTGACTCGCTATTAAACTTACTCTGGAGACTGTGACCACTAGGATGTTGGGATTTCTAGGAGTTCTTCTCTTAATTTTGGGAACAAATGCATCTTCTAATCTGCCTGATTTCACTGTAAACAAGGTAATAATTTAATAATCATTTTAAAGTAATAATAATGATATTAAAAAGAAGAAGAAGAAGGACACAGTTTCTGGCTCTCAGGTTCTGGATTAATCATTATACATGACAGTCTATCATTAGCACCATGCTATTTATGAGATTCTGTTCCACAGTCACTTTGTGAAGATCCTGTTTTCACCTTGCCTAAACTTTTGCATGTTTTTGACCTTGAGCTCTCATGTGGTACTGGAGTATGTATTAATTTTTTTTCTTCCCTCAGCTGGAAGGAAAGTGGTACTTGTTAAGTACAGCCTCTGGTGCAGGGTGGATAGAAAATCCCAAACGGATAGAGAGGGTCTCTGTGATCCACCTGACGCCCACCCCTGGTGGAGACATGAGAGTGAGAGGCTCACTTATGAAGTGAGAGACAGAAAGAACAGTGAGAACACTTTAAACACAGTCTTTAACTATATTTGTGTGTGTGTGTGTGTGTGTGTGTGTGTGTGTGTGTGTGTGTGTGTGTGTGTGTGTGTGTGTGTGTGTGTGTATGTGTGTGTGTGTGCATGCATGTGTGTGTGTGTAGAACTCAGGGCGGCACATACCTTGACTGTATAACGACATTTAATTTACTGAAGAAAACCAAAACCGTGGAGAAATTTATTCTCAACAGCTTGTGTGAGTCTGAAACACACCACAGATGTGACTTTACACACATGTACATGCCTGTGACCAAACACCTGTGAGTTATGAATGAGAAAACACAACATCTAATTAAAGCATTATTGAGCACAGTGACGTGTTACTCTAATGTTTTTTCTGTCTCAGACCACCAACCTTTGACTGAAATCAGTTTTTTGGATGTGAAATATGATGAGTACATTATCATCCAGAATAAAAGGATCACGAATCAAAGTGCTACCTTCAACCTTGAGCTCTACAGTCAGTCACCAGCTCTTTGTGTATTTTTTCACATTATATGATATTTTTATTAAAATGTATTGTTTATTAACACCATATACGTTTTTAATGCTAACCTACGCAGTTGACTTTTCCAGGCAGTGAGAATGCACTAATATAGAGATTGTACTGTTTATTTTAAATAAAACTGCATTTTGTGTGTGTGTGTGTGTGTGTGTGTGTGTGTGTGTGTGTGTGTGTGTGTGTGTGTGTGTGCGTATGCGTGTGTGTGTGTGTGTGAGACAGCCCGTAAGCCTGTGGTCAGTCTGGAAGTTAAAATGATATTCAGTCAGATTGCTCTGAAGCAGCAGTTTGTCCTTGAGAAAATAATCTTCATCCCTTACCAGGGTATGACACAGTAGCTCGCTCACTACATACACACACTAATCCTGCATTTAGGACATGAGATCAATGTCTATTATTGCACTCAGTCGAGCCCAGTTTCTGATGATCTTAATATGTTTTTTGTTTTTCAGGTGAATGTGACTGAGGAGCCGACTCTGATGTCTGACCTCTGACCTCAACAGAAATCACCACGATGGCTGCACACAGATAAATTACACTCGACCTCCTGATCCGGGTTTCAGCTTCTCTTCCCTACAGCAGGAGTTTAACTGTCTCGACTAATCAACCGCTTCAAGCAATAAAACATGATTTACTGGCTGTTTATGTTTCTAGACTTTTTATTGCTTGTGAACACTACACACTCTTGCACTCAGTTTAATGAGAAAAATCATTTCCATCAATTAATAAATTTTAAGACTAACTTAAGTGTTTCCACCAGGTTCCTGAATTAACAATCGTCATAATTATTATTAACCTCCTGAGTTCCATCCTTATATGAGAACATGATGGGTTTCTCTTCTCTCCACTGTCTATATCTTTGCTGAAGCTTTATATGAGGGTATGATTCTTTTGTTATTCTCCTGTATACTTCTTGTTTGAAGACATTGATAAAGTGGATAGTTATCGGGTGCTAAGTAAGGGAACCGCTCAGGAGAATTTACAGTGTACACAATAGTCCGGGTTTCAGGAGACTGAATATTATTACACAATACAATTATTCATATACTGTAGGGGCCATTAGGAATGACACAGTCAGTTACGTTAGCATTAGAGACCATCAGAATTACAAATTAACCTGAGAATCACAAATAGCCTCATAAAGATGTACTTCTTGCACAAGGACACACAATGCTGCTGACCCGTGACAGTGCTAAAAAACAATCTAGTGTTCACGGTAAGATGGGTGACCTCTGCTTCAATGTTATGCATAAAAATAATGAAATATATAAATAAATAAATAGGCCCCAACAAATGTAGGTGTTATATTCTCCTGTTCCATTATGCATAATATTATATAATAAAAGAGACAACAATTTCTCCTTTTCTTTGCTGGCCACCTGATAGATCTTATTTATTAGTGTTGCTTGTGAAGCACGGCATCACTTATATTATCTTGCAGACTTATTTTATTTATTTATTTATTTTAAATCTTCCGTACAAACCTTGGCGCATAATTAGTCCCGGACTGTTTGTCGTAGACCCATTAAAGAGGTGTCAAATAATTTATGTCAGACCCTCAGCTTACGCGGCTCTTCTTCACGTCTCGGCACTGAAACCACACTGTCCGATTTCACGGTTCTGAACCAACATTCACTCTCGGCTCTTCTTTGCGTCTCGGCACTGACACTACACTGATGGGTTTCACGGCTCTGATCCAACGCTCGCACTCTCATGACTATGGCACAGCTCCATGGTTGGTACAATCACAGTGCTGACTGACTTCACAGCTCCGGTCTCGCGCCTCCACTTTCACAACAATGGTTCTGCCTGAATACTCCTCTCTTGGTGGAAGATCGAGAGAATTCACGGCCTGCATCTACACCTGTCTCCTCAGTTGCGAGCCCAGTCACCCTGACAGTTTTGCTTATTTGGTTATGACTCTTCTAAGGAGCGGAAAATTGGAGGCTCGCAATACCCCCCCCCCCCCACTCTAAAAAAAATCCAATAGACTTAACACTGAGACCAACTTTGACAAACTGATAACGATCAGTCAAATATCGATCTGAGCCACAAGAGGCCTGTTCCCTAAATTCCTACTACATTTTCCAATCTGTGAAGGAGAATACTATGATCAATGGTGTCAAAAGCTGCACTGAGGTCCAGTAACACAAGTATAGTGACGCAACACTGACCAATAGGAGGTCATTTACTACTTTACGTACTTTAAGTGCTGTCTCTGTGCTGTGATGAGGCCTAAATCCTGACTGAAACAGTTTATTTATGCTATTTCTATGTTGATATGAACATAGCTGCTGTGATACTACCTATTCCAGAATCTTAGAGATAAAGGGGAGGTTTTATATCGGCATGTAATTGGACAGCTGGCCGGGGTCAAGCTGACTCACATAATTTCATAATTAATGGTTTAATAACTGCTAATTTAAAGGATTTGGGGACATACCCACTGCTGAGTGAAGAATTAATTATTTCCAACGGGGGTTCTGTTATTGCTGGTACTATCTGCTTGAGAAAATGTGTCAGTATAGGATCTAATATACAGGTTTTGCAGAAGAGATGTGTGAAATTAGTTCACTCTCTTCAAGGGGAGTAACGTATTCTAGGTTCTGTGTGGTTAGTTCCCTTAAATTGTCTGGTTTTAAAGCCTGACATTTACAATTTTATTGAAAAAGTTCAAGAAGTCATCACTACTGCATGATGTTGTTGTGGAGATTTCTGCAGTGGTCTTATTTCTAGTTAATTTAGCTACGGTATTAAATAAAAATCTTGGATTATTTTTGTTATTTTCTATAAAGTGGAGAGATACGTTGATCTAGCAGCACTGAGAGCTTTTTTGTTTTCAGGCTCTACTTTCATGCTATTTGGAATACTAACTAATTTCCGAGCGGTTTGTTTTAAACTGCGTGTGTGATCATTATACCAGGGAATGAGTTCCTTATCTCTAATAATTTTCCTTTTAACTGGAGCTACATTATCTAAGGTGTAACAGAACATTGACTCTAAATGTTCAGTCGCCTGATCCAGTTCTGTGGAGTCAGACAGCAATTCAATCAAGGTTGGTAACTCTGGGAGATCACTGATAAAGCTCCTTGTGGTATTGGATGTGAATGTTTGTTTAATGCAATAGCGCGGTGCTGTGTATAACTAAACTTGAACTGTTACTGTAAATAAAGAAGTTCTTTGTTTGTATTCTTGATTAAATACACTTTTACATTTTAATCTTCTGCACCTGCTCTCCTCCGTCACTGTGACTTTACATGATCCACAACAAACAATATGTTTCAAATTTTTTGATAAAATGTTCTGCTGAGTTATTAGTTATGGACACATTGAAACCTGCACCCATCCACAGCTCTTCTCTTTTTCAGACTCCCTCTATTTATTTCTTTTTTTACACACACACACACACGCACACAAGACATTTCACCTACACACTTATGGGGAAAAAAGATTTTATAAGGGAACATTTGGCTGTATAGTGTATGTGTATTGTGTGTGAGTGGTATGTATATAGTATGTGTATAGTGCAGGGGTCGGCAACCTGCTGCTCCGGAGCCGCATGTGGCTCTTACATTCCTCTGCTGTGGCTCCGGGTGGCTTTGGAAAATAATGACTATCTAATTTAAATTGATTTTAGTTCTTTAGTTTTTTCAATGTGATTCTAAATTTGAAGGTGATGGTGATCTTATATTAGAATAAAATGCGTCAAATTTTTTTGTTGCTCAAAATGTGTCCCTCCAGGACACGAGTTATAGAATTTTTTCGACCCCAATTGACAGCTGACTGTCTGCTCCTGTACAGGCGGTAAAATGTTGGCAGCACACGGAAACAGACGGCATTTTTAGCTTGCTGCAGGTTTTAAGTTCATATTTTTATTTCATAAATATGAGGAGGACTCAAATAGACATTGAGTATTTTATCTGAAAGCAACCTTCAACCCGGCATCTTTTTTTTTTTAAGTTCAAAATGTTTGTTACATGCAGAAATAAAATTGTTTTCTCTGTAACAGTTCATTAGTTTCATAAATGCAACACGCAATAGTTTTTATACATAACCTAAAGGTAAAAAATGATATATGCAGTGGTATTTTTATTTTAGATGTCAACAGGGTTTTGTGGCTGCCAATGTTTTCTTTTTGGTGGGCAATGGCTCCAAATGGCTCTTTAAGGTTGCCTGGTATCGTGTATGAGCAATAACACAGTACACATGATTAAAACCACCTGCCCGATATTGTATAGAAGCATGTGTTGTGTGTGTGTGAGCGCGCGAGAGAGCTCACACCCAAACTGTACATGTCACGAACTGTAGGGTAGCCCGGGCTGTTGTTAACGCCAAGGGCTAAAATAAGGCGGGCATAGACGCAGAGAGTTGTTAAATCAAAACGTCTTTTAATAACAAAATAAGACCAGACATGAACAGAAAACAAATCAAACACAGAAACTCCCCAAACGTAAAACAGTCTCTTACAAACAAAACATACAGGCTCTTTTAGAACAAACAGGGATCACAACAGACATACAGGCTCTCCAGAGCAGGACCCACTCGCGCCCCTATGGACGAAACCACATACACTCCAGCTCCTATGGGCGGCCATACAAACACCCGCGCTCCTATGAGCGATAACACATACACTCGCGCTCCTATGAGAGGTACACACACACACACAAGCGCTCCTATGAGCGGTAACACACACACACACACTCGCGCTGCTATGAGCGGTAACACACACACACACACTCGCGCTGCTATGAGCGGTAACACACACTAAGAGCGTAGCCGGGCTTAGAGCAAGCACAAGCTGAGAACCCACACGCAGACTGAGACACAAACACATCACAAACCATATAGAGCCTTCTAAACATAAAACCAAACACAAAACAAACGCCGACCAAAGTAATGCCCTCTTAACATAATTAACGCTTGACTCAGTTTTCCAGGGGGAAAAAACAGCTATTTATAACTACTCTAATGAGCGACCTCGGTTCAGGTGAGCTCAATCACCTGACCGAGGTGCCTTTTGGGAAACTGAGTCTACAAACAGAACTACAAAAACTAACAAACATACATATCCACAGTGCCCTCTAGGGGCAGTCCCTTACAGTACATAAGTTCGGCTCAGTGACGTGTTACACTGTGCAGCGCTTGCTCTAGAGTCACCATGGCAACCAGTATGTGGGGACTTCTTGGAATTCTTCTCTTCGTTTTGGGAACAAATGCATCTTCCAAGCTACCTAATTTCACTGTGAACATGGTAATAACAATTTAAAAGTGACAATGATAATTTCATACGAAATATTGATAACAATAGCAAGAAGACAAAGAAGAAGATTTATCATTCATTCAGTTTCATGTTGTCAGACTCTGGATTAAGTACTGACTGAAGTGTGTGTTAATTTTTCCACTTTTTTTCCATCAGCTGATAGGGAAGTGGAACCTGACAGGTACTTCTTCTGGTGCAGGCTGGATAGATGATTGAAAATGGATACAGAAGGTCTCTGTGCTCATTGTGAAAGCCACCCCGGACCTCAACGTGCTTCTGAAAAGTTCACTTATGACGTGAGAGACAGACCACAAAGTGAGAATGCTTTGAACACTGTTTCTTTTAATAGAACTGTGTTTGTGTGCGTGTGTGTGTGTGTGTGCGTGTGTGCGTGCGTGCGCGTGCGTGCGTGCGTGTGTGTGTTTGAGACAGCTCGCAAGCCTATCTAATCTAACGCTTCAAACAATAAAAAAATGATAATAAGAAATTTATAATAATAAAATGATAAGAAATTACAGACTATTTCTGATTCTTGGCTTTTTATTGTAATCATTCTGCTACTGTACAGAAATGTGTGTAAACACTGCACATGGTTCCACTCGAATCAATGAGAAAAATATCTGACTGTAATAGACCTTAAGAATAACTTAATGGTTTCCTTTAGATTCCCAAAGGTTTCCATTACAGATGGTTGTAATTACTATTAACCCCCTGAGACCCGTACTCATATGGGAACATGATGGGTTTCTCCACACTCCACTGTCTATATATCTTCCTATGATCCTCATATGAGTGCATAATATGGTTTGCAAACTTCCTCCTGTTTGAAGACATTGATTAAGTGTTTAGAAATCAAGTGCTAACAACGAGAACTGCTGAGGAGAAGATACAACGTACACAGCAGTGCAGTCCAGGTCTCAGGAGGTTAAATATCATCATTACCCAATGTTTATTTATATGAGACTGTTAGGAATGACACAGTCCATTAAAGATGATCAGAAATACAAACAGCATCTACAGGGAATCATTACAAATCTTTAATAGACGAGAATTACACAATAATTTACTCAAACATGGGGCTTCCAGCATTAAACATGTGCCAGGTCAATATGTGGACCACGAACTTTAAACGAACAGGAACTTTAAATTTGGCCACTATGACTGGTAAAGGAATAGAGTAGCTGAGATGATGGAGCAGAGGACCGTAGATATAATGCGTGTAGGTTAATACTAAATTACATTTTTAAATTAACAAATATTGTAAGTAAACAACATAGCACAAGTTTATAAAATAAAATATTTAGACTATAAAAAAATTATTTTAATCTATTTTAGGTGTGCCAGCTGACACTGTTCTTATATTGCTCTTTGTCAGGGTAAATTTTCATGTACAGTAAAAACATGTACATTTGTATGAATAAACTGAGATGTGTGTTTTTCAGCCCCACCAACCCCTGTGAAAACAGCAAATTCAGGGAAAGGCGTCCCCACGAGAGGTTGTGTGTGGATCACTGAGCTTCTACAGATTCTAAAATTGACATTGTTACTGTTTTTTAATCCCTGCAATGGGAGAGTCTGAGAATTTATTTATCATAACCTGTGTAGTATTCAGTCACTCTCACTCACTCATCATATATACTGCTTAATCCTGTATTCAGGGTCACAGGGAGCCTGGAGCCTATCGCAGGAGACTTAGGGCACATGGCAGGGTACACCCTGGATAGAGTGCCAATCCATCGCAGGGCACAGACACACACACATACACTCACTCATTCACACACTATGGGCAATTTGGGAATGCCAATTAGCCTAACCTACATGTCTTTGGACTGTGGGAGGAAACCGGAGTAACCCACCAAGCACGGGGAGAACATGCAAACTCCATGCACACAGAGACGGGAATCGAGCCTGGCCGGGGATCAACCCCGGACCCTGGCGGTGCAAGTGTAAAAGCCCTGAAAAGGGAGGTATTTGTGTAAAAGATACATGGACACAACTTTCCTCAGCTCACATGTATAATGACTGGGAGAAAGGAAGCCACGTGCTCTATTACAAACCTCAACAACATCCCCCTGCTGGAATCATTTGGTACTGCACCTTGCCCTTACTACACCCTGTGTTAAAGTGATTCTAACATAAAACATAACAAAAAAATATTATGTCTCAGCTGCTGTTACTAACAGTTTTAAACATAAAATAATACACATGATCCAGCAGGAAACTACTATAAGATCATTAGGCGCTTCTCTCCTACTGGATCTGTATCACAGCTTATAGTGCACATTGTCTCATCTATCACATACTCCCCATCAAAATTAGATGTTGTCCTCAACATCATCTCTGACCTTCAATGATCAAGTATGACAAAACATGTTCAAACATTTGTTACAGGCTGAAACTCTTTTTTTACATTTAGCTCCTTCATCGGTCCCATGTTGCAATTAATTTACAGACTGGAACTCTTTTTGTACATTCAGCTGTTTTCTTTAGTCCTCACAAACACGCATGTTCTGCCTTTGCTGATATGTCGAAATGGTGCACAGTCTATACATATGTAGATATACACTGAAACAAGCACAGGCATCTTTATAACAAAGTGTCATCACTGTGTGACTGTCATAACATTATTATGACTTGGCTTCAATTTAAACGTCTAATGTGTGCGAAATGTTAGTGTTTATATAATATGCAACATTTGGCTCTGCTGTAAGCCCATGAGTGTCAATTATTTTAAACTGTTCAAAGCAAAGTCAGTCTAAGTTCCATACAAATACAGGTGCTGGTTGTAGCAAGGCTGCACTGGTTGTATTCAAGCTTGGGGCCTTGCATAAGATGGCAGTACAGCAAGATTGTACAGTAGCAAAATGGTGTTCCAATTTTGTCATATCTAAAGGTCTTTGGTGGCCCACGGAGTCTCTGAGGCCGCTGTGGTCTCATGTCAATCTACTCTTCCTGTCTGACATTCAACATGGGCGACGATGCTCTGTCCTTCTCAGTATGAGGTGAGTTTACATCCTGAATATCTTGATTTTCCCCAGGGTTATCATCATCACTGCTCTCCAGCCGGGATAGTTCAGTGGTTGGTGTGCTGAGGTCAGGTGGGATCACCCCATGTACAATTTCAGATATCTCTCTCACTGGTCCTGGTGGCAGAGTCACAGGCTGACATGGCATATCTATGAGATAATAATCATCCTCATCCTCCTCATCTTCTGAACCCTCTCTGACTTTGTCAGTCACTGCAGTTTTCCTTTTTGGTTTTGCAGGTAGCCGCACCTCCGTTTTCAGGGGCAGGTGATCACATGGTAAAAGGAGGTTTCTATGTAGAATGCTTGACGTTCCTTTTCCCTGTTCAGGCATCAGCTCATAAATAGGGAGATCCTCTCCTACTTGCCTAACTACAGTATGGATGGTGTCTTCCCAGTGATTTTGTAGTTTTCCAAGTCCTCATCGAGGGGACATGTTTCTTACTAAAATGCGGTCACCTGAATACAACACTGAACTCCTCACCTTGCCATCATATATCCTCTTGTTTCTTTGGGCAGTTTTTGTGCATTCTCTTGCACAATAGCATAGGCCTCCTGCATTCCTTGCCTCCACTGTTTAGCATAGCTATGGTGATTACAGCTTCCTCCTTCTGCGGGCAAGTTAAACATCATATCGATAGGTAACCTTGGAGAGCGGCATATAGTAAGTAAAATGGGGAGAAACCTGTGACCTCTGTACGCGTACAGTTATAAGCAAATATACGTTTGTTCAGAGAGTCTTTCCAGTTCAGCTTGTCTCTACCGGTGAGTCTTAAGCAACTGCAGGAGTGTTCGGTTAAAGCGTTCCACTTGTCCATTCCCCTGTGGATGGTAGGGGGTTGTTCTCGATCCGGCCACACTGCAGTACTTGCTCAGTTGGGAAAAGAGTTGATTCTCAAATTCACCTCCCTGATCGTGGTGAATGCGTGATGGGAATCCAAATTTCAGAGCATAATCATTGAATATTCTATCAGCCACTGTTTTTCCAGACTTTGATGTTGTAGGGTACGCCTGTGCAAACCGTGTGAAATGATCTACAATCACAAGTATATACTCATAACCACCTTTGCATTTATCAAGGTGAAGGAAATCCACTGACACAAGTTGAAATGGCTGTGTGGTAATAATGTTTGTAAGTGGAGCCCTTGTCTCACGACTAGGTTTCTTCTGTTTTAGACAAGCACAGGCCAATGCATATTGTTCAATTCCTTGCTGCATATATGGCCAAAAGAAACGGTCTCTAATCAGTGACACTGTCCTATCAGCACCTTGGTGTCCCATTTGGTCGTGTAGCTCCTTCAATACTGTGATCCTGTGTTTTTCAGGCAACACCAGTTGTTTTCTGTGAGCTGTCCTTCTCCACAAGACCCCATTCTCATCTGTCTCCAATTTCTTCCATTCACGAATGAGACAAAGGCTCTGTGCGCTGAATTGTTTTAGTTCCTTACGAAAGGGCCTCACTCCAGACAACTTACACTGTAACACTGGCCCAATATATACATCATCGTTCTGATCTTCTTGTATCTGTGCTGGTGTTAGTCAAACAATGGCAGTACCTGGAGCAACAAACAGACTCTTCACAGAGATGGCCATTGACAATGAGGCGTACGACTCCTGCTGTATTTCCACTGCCTGAACAGTTGCTCCCACTGCATCATAGGACATCTCCTCTGTATACTCATTGATCATCTTTTCCACATCCACTGGCATTCTCGACAAACTATCAGCATCAATATTCTCTTTACCAGGGCGATATTTGATAGTAAAGTTGAAATCAGCTAATTCCGATACCCATCTGCTTCCGGTGGCATTTAGCTTTAGCATCTAGCAGTGGACAAAACATAAGTCAAGGGGTTGTTGTCGCTATAAACTGTGAAAAAGGGTGCATAGTACAAATAGTCATGAAACCTTTCTGTAATCGCCCATTTAAGAGCGAGAAATTCCAATTTACCTGAGTGCAGGTGATAATTTTTTTCTGATGCTGACAGTGTCCGAGATCCATATGCAATCACACGCAATTTCCCACTCTGTCTCTGATACAGAACAGCACCCAAACCCCTGTTGGATGCATCTGTGTGAAGAATGAATGGCTGGGAGAAATCTGGAAATGCCAGGACAGGTGGTTGAACCACACAGTTAATCAATTGTTCCAGAACTTGTTGGTGTGAGTCCATCCATTGGATTGGTGTGTGAGATGGTACAATTTTTGCATTTCTTTTTGTATGCACTTTCCTCCCCTTAAGTTGTGAGTTTACTTCTTGAGCAGAGCCCTTTGCTAGCTCATAAAGGGAGCTAGCAATGTGAGAAAAATCCTTTTTGTACTGCCGATAGTAGCTCAACAGCCCCAGAATCTGTCTCAACTCGCCAACTGTTCTGGGGGTCTTGTCTTTCAGGACCCTTATGGCAGCTGTGTCGGCAGGATCCATTTTATTCCCTTCTGCCGATACTATTCTCCCAAGGTAGCGAATTTCACTCTTGAATAACTCACATTTGCTTGGTTTTAGTTTGATTCCACATTGCCTCAATCTCTGCAACACTTTTCTTACATCACTGACATGATCTTCAAATGTTTTGCTAAACACCAATGTATCATCCAAATAAGGAACACAAATTTTGTTTCTAAGGCCTTCTAAACACTCTTCCATGCAGCGCTGGAAAGCTACTGCTATCTTGAACTCTATGGATTGGCTGTCTGTCAGGGTGAGTTTTGCGGTTAAGTTCCCTGTAATCTATGCATAAACGTAAAGAGCCACATTTTTTTTCTCACACAAACGACAGGTGATGCATAGGAAGAGTGGGATTTCTCAACCCATCCCTGTGCAATTATATCCCTCAGACATCTCCTCATACAGTATAATGGCTTAGGGACAGACATATAGGTCCAGACTACTGGTTCTGGATCTTTTAATGAAATTTCCAACTGAAGTTTCTTAATGCAGCGTATATCATTATCTGACCGAGAAAAGGAGCTGGATTCTTCCCTCACATACTGTTTTACTCTGACCCTCACCCAAGTGACTGAGATCAATAGGGGGGTCCCATAGCTCTGTATTATTTCCCTGATGTTCGGCAGGATAGGCCTGAATGCTATTTATCTTAGAAGGTGTCTGTGCTTCTTGAACTGGACTAAGTGGATATGTAAATGTGACTGGTTGTGCCGTACTAATAACTACCTTTCCCATTAACATAATATTATGGCCAGTGGGATTTTGTACCATAAGAATGATGTTTGGCCATGCCCCTTTTTTTTACCTGCACTAACATGTCACAGAACTCAAATCGTTATTATTTTATTTTCATTAGCATAAAGTAAATTTCTTTTGTACTTTTGTTAGATAGCTTAATATTAAAGACATAGTTTATATATCTCCTCGCCTTCTATATACACATAGAATCAGCGCAGCAGGTATGAAATAATACAAAATATTCCAGTAATGATGTGTGTTTGATCAAGTAACAGTTTATACCCCAGTTCCATGTTCATGTCCGCCAGACAACACAAAGCTGTGTTTTGTAATGATATGCACTTAAATTAAATCTGTTGTACTCATGAATTAAATTTGATGAAATGTGCTTCGATAGCCCTAAAACATGTGATAGAACAGAAAATGCTTTTAGCACTTGTAAAAGATCCTAAAAAACCCAGTAGTGTACTGGTAACTATTAAATACACTTGAAGTTGCCCCACATATCGTACTGTGGTGACGGGCTGGCACCCAGTGCACACAATAAGGAAAAGCTTCCTCACTCGCCTAAAAAAAGCCATCTCCGAAAAACAAGAGGAAACAATAACTCTAGGAGATCTCAAAAAGGGGCGGGGCGCCATCATTCACCGGCATCGGCCACACCTGCGAGCTCACTGCGCCTCGCCTCCGTGCCAATTCCGGCAGCTCGCTCTCCAGAGCCACCATCTACAGGCTGGGTTTTCTGTTCCCTATTGCTTTTCTTCCTATGCTTCCGATAGCGAGTAACTCAAACATGAGGAAAAACGAGTGTGATTTTTAAAAAACTGTATAATAAAAGCACCCTTATTTCACCGCATCTGCGTGTCTGTGTCCATCATGGAAGTAGCTCACATGTATTGTACAAAAAATAGACACGACCATGCACCAGATACCAATATTTACAATAATATATAATATTTTCAGTGTGTAAGTTCAATTCAATTTTGTTTGTATAGCGCTTTTAACAATTGACATTGTCGCAAAGCAGCTTTACACAATTAAAAGAATTAAGTTTGTATGAAATGTGAATGTGTATGAATTAAAATGATAAGATTGTCCCTGATGAGCAAGCCGAGGGCGACGGTGACAAGGAAAAACTCCCTGTAATGGTAATAGGAAGAAACCTTGAGAGGAACCGGACTCAACAGGGAACTCATCCTCATTTGGGTGAAAACGGATAGATTGATCTGCATAATACTGTGTAAGGCTGGAAGTTCAGTATAACAGGAGATGTGTTTAAATTAAATTGAGTCCAGTTTGTTCCTGGAGTCTCAGGTAGGAAATTCCAGTCCTGAACTATTGAGCGACTGAAGTCACAGGTCCCCAGAGAACAGCTGTCTGCATCAGTCGAGGACAGGACCGTCTTCGCGGGAAAGTGGAAAAAGTGGACCTGATGAGTTTTGGGTCCAGTGTATGCCGAATGAGTCACCCAGGCTCTTGGCACTGACCCTGGTCGTCTTCCGGTCATCCCATGGTTGGATGTATGGGGGGTATGGGGATGTAGTCTGGGTTTTATTACTTTTTTGATGTGGACCTCTCTCTTGGAGAACACTTCCTCTCTATCCCAGGAGCCCTCAGGGTCAGTAGTAATGCTAGGGGTAACTCAGTGTTTAAGCCATTGGACTATGGTTTGGAAGGTCCCAGGTTCAAACCCCACAACCACAAAGTTGCCACTGTTGGGTCCTTGAGCAAGACCCTTAACTCACTGCTCAGATGTATAATGACATAACGTAAAAATAAATGTAAATGTACTGTGGCAGGAGGTTGTGGGTTGTGGGCTGAGGGTTGGGTGCCCTTAAAGCAGCTTAAGGCACACTGACACTTTAATGGGCAGAAGTGAAGCTTCCTGCCTATAGCTGGGGAAGCGACTGGCTTGGCATCAGAGCAGCATTTGTGGTGTGGAGGAGATGTTTGCCGTCTGGAGCTTCTGGGCATTCAGTCTCATGATCACAAAGGCAGTTGTCCACCCAGATGGCTAGCTTACATAACTCCTCTAAATCACCCGAAGGATCGCTCATCTTTTAGCAAGGAAGCTCATGCTTTAGCCTGCTCGGAGAGCCCTTGTATGTAGATGGCCATGACATTCCACCCTGATCTGGTGGCCACTGGACTATATTGTCAGTTACAATACTATCCCTTTTTCTCCCCCTCACTGGTCGAGTCAACCCTTACTAAGTTCTTATGTGTTATTCATGTACATTTTACACGTTAACTGTAACTGTGAATGCTTGACTGATGGCATTCATCTCTCTTTCTAACGCCGACTTCTCATGTAGACATTGGCTGGGTCTTTTGCCAGACCAATCTTTGATCTTTGACGCGCACTTTGTCTTTGGCCCTGATACCTTACCAGTACTACCTAATGATCGCACAAATTGAGCAGGTATCAGGGCCCTTAAATAGACACGCTACCAGGTTCACCTGAGTCACTCATTCACATCTATGCCTCTGGATACTGAACTCATATGCAACTCTGCCAGGCCCCACTTAAGAGGTGTTCCTGGAGTGGTATACTGTAGCTGCATTTGCCACCACAGGTAAGTTATATTACATTTTCCTTTTTTTATTTCTCCTTTTTCTTTTTCCCCTTTTAATAAATTTAAACTCATGTGTTTATATTGATGTACTAGCCACCTACTGTATATGTGCAAAACTTCCCTTCCACCTTCTTGCCAATCCACTCTACAATCTACAGTCCACTGTCAACCCAACATATCTCCAATGGGAAATCCCAGCTAAACGTTTTTAGCATTTGCCAGATGTATGAGGCAGCGTGCTTGAATAGGTAACATGCAAGTGAGGAGTGAGAGCTGTGAGTTGTAAAGGCCTGTCGTATGTCAATGACAAGCAGACAAGCACAACAAATTTTTGTTCCTTCCTTTGTTGTTGTAGGTATACAGCATATCGCAAAATGATCCACATAAATACGCTCCACAAACTGGGTAAGAATGCAGTTTTTTATTTACATGCTATGTATGGGGTATGTAAGTCTGTATATATGTAATTAAAAGTAATCATTTTAAATGTAATTAATGACACTATTCTCTTTCCACACAGAATAAGTTCAGCATGTTGCAGGACTTACTATGAGCCATTTCGAAGGAAATACACTTTGTCTCAGCCAGGAAAGTCCCAGCTAAGAGACTCCTTTAAGACAGGGGCTAAAAACCAGCAAAGGAAAATACAAGTAAGTGAAGTGCCTTGTTTTCTGACAATATCACACTGTAATTTGTGTTAATGCATGAAACTATAGTGCAAAAGTTAAGTCGAGTTGACCAAATTTATTTGTTGGAGATTTGATCCAGGTGCAGCATCACGATGTGAATACACAATCATCTTTGCAGAATGTTTCCTGAGTTGTTTGGGTTATTGTGCTCTGTAACTTTGCAGATGGTCAAAAGAGTTCTGCAGACTAAACCTGGTGGGGATGGAATCATCAGAGAGTACAACAAAACCAAATGCTTACCTGACAGCAACAGGAGAAAGATGGTCAATATTCTTACTGCAGATATGACTGAAAAGCACAGGTAACTTGTATTTTAAGTATTCTTTATTCCATTGGTCATGATTGCCAAGCCCAAAGTTTTGTAACCTTTGTTTTCAGAGGGCTCTAGTTTTGTTTCCTTGATGTTCCTTGTGTCTGTGGATTCATGGAGCTGCTTTGTTCACTGTGTAGTTAGGCTGTGTCTCCTCCTGTGTCCTGTGTAAGTACTGTTTTGCCTTCTGGTCTTTTCCCTAGTATGTGTAGCCACATGAGGGCTTAGCCATTAGCAGGGTTAGCCGCTAGTTGGCCTTGATGGCTAGTAGGGTTAGCCCCTAGTAGGGTTAGCCTCCAGTAGGCTAATCTCTAGTGGGAGTGACTGCTAGTGGTTCTGGTCACTAGTAGGTTAGCCGCTAGTTTGGTATAGCCTCATGTGTGCCCTGCCTTTTGTCTTCCAGTCCCCTAGGTCAATACTAACCCCATTAGCCACTAACCCGGTTAGGTCAGCCTCCATTGTCCCCAGTACAACATGTAGCTACTAACCTCACTAACCCAGCTAGTCTAGTTCCTGTCAGCCTCTGTGCCCCTAGCCCTGTCTCCTGTCTAGCCCTGTCTCCTGTCTAGCCCTGTCTCCTGTCTAGCCCTGTCTCTCCAGTCTCTGTGCCTCCAGTCCTGTCTCTCCAGTCTCCAGTCCCTGTCTCTAGTTCCCCTGTGTCTTTAGTTAGCTCCGGCTCCATGTTTCCTCATCCCTAGTCCTTCTGTCAGCTCCTGGTTCCCTGTGTCAGCTCCTGGTTCCCTGTGTCCAGATCCCTTCCTGTTCCTGTGTTTTTCCTGAGCCCTAGTTTTAGTTTGAGTTTGTTGTTTTAGTTCCTTTGTTCTGTTTTTGAGTTGTCTGTTTAAATAAAGACTGTTTGCACACCCCTCTGCCTTCATGCCTACCTTCATGCCCACGGCAACACCATCAGCCGGTCTAGCACTACAACCAGCTAGACCCGTGTTAGACACAATGTTAGTTAGCTAACGTTATTGTTACTTTAGTTCAGGTGATTTTTATGACACATGTGGGCTAATGAATAGGTGATATCTATCACATGCACTCTAAGTGGATTTCTTCATCCAGCCAAGCTGCGTGTTACTTACGATGGAGTGGAGAAACAGTTTAACTCACCAGACTTGGCTAAAGAATATCTCAGTACTTTATTATCTCCACGAACAGAACCAAATGTTTCATGAATATCTGAACATGTGAGTAGGGTGAGTAGTTTCTCAATACTATTGTGTTGTATGATAAGTTATTATGGGCCAGAGTTTCCAGTGTTTTACAGAAGATATTTTGAATATGCTCAGAGTCTGGATGTTGTCTTTTTCACGGTTTCTTGACTGAAGTATGTATGGTGTTGATGGCTAAGCTGGAGTAAAATGGGCTTAAAATGTGCATTTTTGCTATTAGTAATGATTGGGACAATGTGCAGGATTCCATCTTTTCTTTGGTTTCTAATCATTAGGGTGAGGAGTATGGGTTGGCTCCAACTGGAGTCTGCGCATAGTTTCACATCAACTAGTGATTGAATATTGGTTGTGCTTATGGGTGGGATGCTTGGTTTTGTGCTTGTTTTTTGTTTGCTTGTTTTTTTGTGTGTTTTGTTTTTGTTTTGTTTCGCAGAAGGTATGAATATGTGTTTGATTTTTTTTTCTCAGTGGATTAGTGGAGTAAATGCCAAATTTTTCTTGTTCTTTGTCTAATCCAGTCTATTCTACAATTAGATTTTTAACATGGAATCCCATTAAAAGGTCAAAGATCTTTTGACATTTGAAGAGGCTAAATACTGAAATAGTGTTTTTGCAGGAGAGAAGTCCCACTTAGTGGGCAGTTCACAATACATCGGAGCTGAGACACATGAAAGATGCGTCGCATAGTAGAAAATAGCAGGAGTCGGACGGCGCACGGGTTGATAATGTTGGTCACAGGGACCAATGACACAAGGTGATAGTTTGCGTGACAGTGTTTTTATGGTGATGGCCCTGGTGGCAAGCATGACCCTGTCCCCTACATGGTACTTCGGGGCCTTGGTACGGTGGTGGTCTGCCTGTCTCTTGTATGAACTTGAGGATCGTAGCAGGATGTGCCGCGCCTTTGACCATGTTTGTTTGCAATGGTGGACACACTGTTGAGCTGAAGAAACGTCCAATTCCGCCTCTTGTGCAGGGAAAAGTGGAGGCTGGTAGCCTAGGCAGCTCTGGAATGGGGACAGCCCCGTGGAGGTAGCCGGTAGGGAGTTGTGGGCGTATTCTACCCATGGAAAGAACTTGGGTAGCGTCCAGAGTGGTCATGCACTGGAGAGAGACCTCAAGTCCTTGATTCTTCCATTCTGTTTGTCTGTTGAACTGGTGTTGGAATCCTGAGGACAGGCTGGGGGTGACCCCTATGAGCTTGCAGAAGGAATTGCAGAAGCGTGACGTGAACTGTGGGCCCCAGTCTGAGACGATATTACTGGGAAGGCCGTGAAGCCGGAAGACGTGGAATATTAGCTGTTCTGCTGTCTCCTTGGCGGAGTGTAGTTTGGGAAGTGGAACGAGGTGAACAGACTTAGAGAAGCGGTCAACAATGGTCATGATGCAGGTGTTGCCGTCAGACGGGGGTAGTCCAGTGACGAAGTCGAGAGAAATATGGGACCAGGGACGATGCAGCACAGGTAGGGGTCTGAGACATTCGGCAGGGGGTCGGTTGTCATGTTTACTTCGGGTGCAGACTTTGCAAGCAGCCACAAACCTGGCTACGTCCCTCCCCAACAAGGGCCACCAGAACCGTTGCTGAATGACGAAACGAGTCTAAGTGGAACCTGGGTGGGAAAAAAGCCTGTATCCGTGGCCCCATTTCAGGACCTGTGAGCGTAGTCGCGAAGAGACGAAGAGACGATTCAGGGGATGTTTCTTGGTCCGGGTTCCTGGGCCAGTGCCTGCTTGACTTTGGTTTCTATGTTCTATGTTCTTTGAACCTGGGCGGTAGGAAAGGGTGAAATTGAACATAGAGAAGAACAACGAGCTTGACGGGCATTGAATCTCTTGGCGGTACAAAGGTACGCTAGGTTCCTGTGATCAGTCCACACTATGAAGGGGAGCTTGGTCCCCTCCTGCCAATCTCTCCACTCCTCCAGCACTAACTTGATGGCTAGGAGCTCTCCGTCACCTACATCATAATTCCTCTCGGCCGGAGATAGACGGTGGGAGTAGAATGAGCATGGGTGAAGTTGGTTGTCTCGTGTGGATCTTTGGGAGAGAATTCCCCCAACACCAGTGTTGGAGGCGTCCACTTCTAGCACAAGATCTGGCAAGATTAGGTCGGGTATGGTGATAATGGAGGCTGAGGTGAACCATCGCTTTGTCTGCCCCCTCGTTCCAGTAGAACCGTGTCTTAGAGGAATTCAAGGAGGTTAGGGGGGCGGCGAAGGAACTGTAGACCCAAATGAAGCGATGATAGAAGTTCGTGAACCCCAGGGACCGTTGGAGGTCTTGTTGAGAGGCTGGGGTAGGCCAGTTGGAGACGGCCTGAACCTTGGCTGGCTCCATTTCCAGTCCGGCTGGAGAGATAACAAAACCGAGGAACATGGTGGACGTTGTATGGAACTCACTTCTCGGCTTTAACGAAGAGATTGTTCTGTAAGAGCCTTTGCAAAACTTAACGAATGTAGTGGCGGTGCTCCTCCAGACCTCGAGAAAATGTTTTAAATGTCGTCCAAGTACACGAATACAAAGGAATTCAAGCAGTCACGGAAGACATCATTTATGAGGGCCTAGAATGCAGCAGGAGCGTTGGTTAGTCCGAACGGAACCACCAAATATTCATAATGCACAGTAGAGATGTTGAAGGCTGTTTTCCACTCATTGCCCTCCCGGATGAGGACGAGGTGATAAGTATTTTGTAGGTCGAGTTTAGTGAAGATGTCAGCTCCGTGGACAAGTTCAAAGGTGGTGGTAACGTATAGCGATTCCTGACGGTTATTTTAAGTCCTCTGTAATCAATGCACGGATGAATCTTTTTTCTTGACGAAGAAAAACCCTGCCCCAGCAGGTAAGGAGGATGGACAGATAATTCCGCAGCGAGGGACTCTGTGATGTACTTATTCATGGCCCCTCTTTCTTGGCCTGCCAGAGAATAAAGTCTGCCTTTCGGAGGAGAGGTGCCCGGGAGGAGATCAATAGGACAGTCATATAGTCAGTGTGGAGGAATTGAAATGGCTCGGGTCTTGTTAAAGGCCTGCCTGAGATCATAGTATTTAGTGGGAACATTAGCAATGTCCGGGGTATCATCGGGTGTGACTGGGATGGGAGATTAAGTGCTGAGTAAAGGCATGTCGTGGAACATGATGGGCTCCAACTCATGATAACGTGCTTGTTCCAGTCGATCTGGGGACCATGGAGAGCTAGCCAGGGAAGTCCGAGTACCAAGGCTGTGTGTGATTTGTTGATTACGAAGAGGCAGATGTCCTCAGTATGGTTTCATCCAAGTCCTGGACCGCGAGCGGAGGGTCCAATGGTACACAAGGGATCTTTAATGCCTTAACAGTAGAGGCGCTGAGCAGGTTCCGGTCTGAGCCAGGGTGTCAGTGAGTGCCTGAATAGGGTGGACCTGGCCGTCAACAATTAGGTTTATGGGAAATAGGGAATGTGGTTCTGGGAAACTGTCAGTAGGAGTGCCCTCTAGTGATCCCATGCACAGTAAAAACAAGTAAAAACACCTTTGTAGACGGCATCGGCGTCTCTCCTCCTTGGAGATATGAGTCTTGCCTAACTGCATGGGCTCTTCTTGGTCAGTCTGCTTCAGAGTAGGAGACACATGGGCTATCCTGTGTTGGGGTGATCTCCTGGCGAGGAGCAAGCTCCTGGATAGCCGTCTTAAACGGAGACGTGAGTCGATCTGCCCGGCGAGGTCCATGAGCTCATGGAGGTCCATGGGAAGTTCATGAGAGATGAGCTCATCCTCCGATAACCCCTCCAGAAAAACTTCCGCTAAGGCTCTGTCGTTCCACCCACTAGGGGCGGCTAGGGTACGGAACTCGATGGCATAGTCATAGGCGGAGCGGGGTCCCTGACAAAGTCTCACTAACCTAGTTCCGGCCTCCCTGCCGACATAAGAACTGTCAAAAACCCTTTTCATTTCCTTCAAGAAGTCCTTAAAGTTCTCGCAGCATGGGTCATGAGCTTCCCAGAAGGCCATTCTCCACTCCCTGGCTCTACCGGTTAGTAGCATGATTACGTAGGCCACCCGAGAATGTTCTGATGAGATGGTGGAAGCTTGTAGCTCAACAATCAGTGAGCATTGAGAGAGGAATGACCTACAAGTTCCTAGTTCTCCCTCATGAGTGGGAGGGGCTGGTAAGCGTGGCTCTCGCGGGGTTCCAGGGCTTGAGATCTGAGCTGTAGGCGCCTGGAGGTGCTGTATTTAGGTGGTGACCTCCGCGAGTGCCTGTCTGGTGGTGACGAGCTCCTCCTGATGCTTACCAAGTAGAGCGCCTTTATTCTCCAGCGCCTGTCTCATCCTGTCCAATCCTGCTGTATCCATAGTGTGACCAGGTTATTCTGTCAGAAGCGAAGATTGTGAGGTGTGGAGATGGATCCAGGTGCAGGTGATGGAGCAGGCTGTGAATCTCCGTAGATCTCCTGCTCTGCCACAGTAGTGAGAATGGGGGCATAGGAACCAAGCAGCGAGGTCCATAGCGTTGTAGATGTGCTGAGATGTGAGATGAAACAGAAACGTGTGAATATTGAGGCGAAAACACACACAATAATCTGGCAAAAAGATAGCACACGGTGTGCAGGCAGGGCGGTCTGGGACCATGTAAGGAGACATGACAGTGTGGGAAAACATTACAATGTGATCAGCAGCCTGACAGCGTGGGAAAGGAAATGTCAAAGATGAAAGTGATCATAGAACAGCATAAGTGAGCAAAGAGCATGACACATCAGTTTCATACCACTCTATTGTTATTTCCGATCATGCTCTTCTTAGCGTTGAAATGCAGTTGTCTGTACAACCTCCATATTCTTCATCGTGGAGGTTTAATTCTCTGCTTTTGTCTGATGAAAAATTTATAGATTTTATTGCAACATCAATTGATGACTTTATAGCTACAAACCAGGATGGCACAGTTTCTTATTCCTTACTGTGGGAAGCACTTAAAGCATACCTGCGAGAAGAGATTTTTTCTTACTCTGCAAATTTAAGAAATTTTGCACTGCAAGAGTACATGAGCTTACTTCTGCTAATCTCCACCTTGACCAACAATGGGCTAGCTTCCCTTCTCAAGTCAAGTTTAAACTGCGTCTGGATCTGTATTCCAGATTGGATTGTTGATTCCACAGATTCAGGACTCATGAGATAATTTGATATCTGATCTGGAAGGTACTGTATCAATGCTGTATTTAAATCCTATTATTCTACCTTATATTCATCTGAATCGGACATGATTTGACTTCGTTTTTAAAGGATTTAAATGTCATCCCAATAGATACGGCTGCTGCTGCAGATACTGATGCCCCTTTGGATAAGGAAGAAATTAAACAAGCAATTAAAATGATGTAGTGTAACAAAAGCACCTGGGCCTGATGGATTTCCAGTTGAATTTTTAAAGAAATTACAGTTTACAATTTCAATTACTTTTTGGTGTATATGTGGAATCCTTGTGTGGTAAAGCGGGAACCACCACTCGCTTACAGACGTAGTAAATGTTCTTAAAAAGGTGGTAAATGATGGCTCCACCCGCAATAGCACTTTAGTACAAAGTGAAATTTAATTACAGTGCCCCGGAAAATGTACAGTCCACGGGTGCAATATATTTACAGGTGTGAAGAGAAAACAGGGGAGAGGGAAAAAAAACCAAAGTACCAAAACAAAATACAAAACAGCAAAATAAAGGGGGGAACAAATCCAAAAGTATATATAACCTGTATCCACAATATACTGATATAATCAAACTAGCTCGAGGCACCACCGTTGCACTCTCGCTTCGACTTGGTAAACATTCAAAATTTTGGAGTCTGGTCTCTTCTTTTATTGGCCACCCCTTCCTGGGACTCATCTATAGGTAAGTACAGTTTATCAAGACCACATTACTTTATTCTTGTTGCTTGGTTCATCACCTTTAACACAAAACTGGCATAAGTTTCACAAAATAAATTAACATAAACGTTTCCTTATGCATCATTCTATTTAATACATGCATTTTCGCAACCCCCCAAATTCAGGCACCCCTCCTGACATTACATAATGGTCTGGCCGGACTCCAGTGCGCAGCGCCGGCGCAGCGCGGTCCGTGATGTCATACTGCCCGCCGACCGGTCGCTCTGTTTGGCCGACGTAGCGTTGCACACCGGAGTGCTGACCCTCGCACACCTGGTTACACACAGTTAACAAACAAAAATATTACCAAAAAGAAAACACAAGGGTGAAATGTTTGGGATTTATGACCACTGGTGTAAAAACGGAGTAATGAACACAATGTCCGTGTGCCATTGGAAGGCCGTGTGCACCCGCGCTGCCGGCGGCAAAAACAGCGGGAGGGGAATGAACGTGATTATTTTTTTCTCAGAGGTAAGCGCGTGTGTGTGTGTGTGTGTGTGTGTGTGTGTGTGTGAGTGTGTGAGAGAGAGAGAGAGAGAGAGAGAGAGTGCGGGTGTATGTGTGTATGCGTGAGTGTGAGAGAGAGTGTATGTGTGCCAGTGTTGTCCAGCGGTGACATTTAGGCCAGCTTTGTCTCATTACCTTCCCACTCTCCAAGCCGCGGACTGGCCGAGAACTGGGACAGGTAGTCGGTGATTGCATTCTGCTTGGCCGGTCGATGACGTATTTTAAACTTATAAGGTTGAAGGGCTAAGTAGCACCTTGTAACTCTGGCATTGTGATCTTCGTTTGGATCCAGGTCAGTGCTCTATGGTCGGTTTCAAGTTCAAACTCTCGGCCAAGGAGGTAATACCGTAAGCTGTCAAGGGCCCATTTGATGGTGAGACCCTCTTTCTCCACTGCTGAATATCGGGTTTCCCTCGGTAACAGCTTGCAACTGAAATAAACAACAGGTTTTTCTTCTCCTGTATCTCCTTGGGCCAGCACTGCTCCAAGTCCTGTGGCGGAGGCATCTACTTGTACCAGGAACCACTGCGAGAAATTTGGGCTCTGTAAGACTGGGCTAGAACACATCTTCTGTTTTAGAGTATTAAATGCTGTTTCACAGCTTTCTGTCCATGAAATTGGATTGCGCACTGATATACTTAATAAGTTTGTCAGGGGAACTGCAATCGAGGCAAAATTTTTCACAAATCTTTGGTACCAGCCCACTAACCCCAGGAAAAACCTCACCTCCTTCTTTGTTCTGGGTCTTGGGCTTCGCCGAATTGCCTCCACCTTGTCCACTTGTGGTCGCAGCTGGCCATTGCCCAGGTGATATCCAAGGTAACTAGCTTCCTGACGCGCCAACTCACATTTCTTTACGTTCAGTGTCAATCCTGCGGCTTGTATCTTTCTCAATGTCTGTTGGACATGTTGTAGATGCCCCAGTCAGGAGTTACTGTGGATGACTACGTCATCCAAATAAGCAGCAGACCATTCTTCACAGCCTTGGAGAACTTGATCCATCAGCCTCTGAAACGTGGCAGGTGCCCCGTGCAGGCCAAAAGGCAGGACAGTAAATTGGTAGAGCCCCAGCGGGGTCCGAAATGCTGTATATGGTCTGGAGGCTGGATCAAGGGGCACCTGCCAGTAACCCTTGCACAGATCCAGGGTGGTGATAAACTGGGCTCGCCCTATTTTCTCCAGCAGATTCGGTAGGCATCAAACTTTGACTGGGCATTCAATCTACGGAAGTCGATACAGACACGCTGGGTCCCATCCTTCTTTGAAATGATTACCATGGGACTGCTCCATTCATAAACCGAGGGCTCTATTACTCCTAGCTCCAACATCATCTTGATTTCCTCCCTTAGAGGTTCCACCAGCCTTTCTGGTACATGGTAGGGCCATTGTCTTGAAGGTGTTGGGTCGGTCAGGTGTAAAACGTGCTGGATCATTTTTGTCCACCCAGGCATCTGGCTGAACAAAGCAGGAAACTGGTTGAAGAGGTTCTGTAGCTCTTGTCTTTTTGTGTCGTCCAGGTGGTCCAAGCTCACCACTGACCGTTGTCTCTGAGCTCTTATCGCTGAACCATCATCCTCCACGTCTTCCACCTAAGTTTGTTTGGCTTTACCTTTGTCAGGGTGATGAATCTCGTAGGTCACCCATCTTGCGGACCACTGTGTACGGTCCTTGCCACTTTGCTAACAGTTTGTTTGCTGATGTTGGTAGTAGGAGTAGTACCTTCTGCCCCGGCTGGAACTCTTGAAGCCTTGCATGCTTGTCGTACCACTGTTTTTGAGCCTTTTGTGCCTCTTGTAGGTTTTCTTTTGCTTGTTCCCGGTACTTCTCAAGTCAATCCCTCATCTCTAGCACATACTGCACTATGCCACTCCCCTCAGGTCTAGATGCCGGGTCTTCCCTGGCGTTTCTTAGTAGGTCCAATGGCCCCTGGACTTGCCAGCCATAGAGGAGTTCAAATGGTGAGAAATCGGTTGAGGCTTGAGGTACTTCCCTTTAAGCAAAAAGTACAAATGGCAGCCACTTGTCCCAATCACGTCCTGTGTCTGCAATGAACTTACGTAGCATGCTCTTTATGGTTTGATTAAACCTCTCCACCAGTCCGTTCGTCCGTCTGTGGATGATAAGAGCTTGTTCTGATGGCGGTAATGCCCAGCTGACAGTTCAGTTGCCCCATTAGCCGTGAGGTAAAATTGGTTCCCTGGCCCGTCAGGATCTCCTCTGGGATGCCCACCCTGGAAAAAGTTGAACGAGAGCATGAATCATTTTAGGTGTGGTAATGGATCGTAATGGGAAGGCTTCTGGATATCTTGTAGCGTAATCACTGACTACCAGGATGTACCGATGTCCTGCACTACTCCTTTCGAGTGGGCCTACAATGTCCATGGCAATGCATCAATGAGCAGAGATCACAGGGAGAGGATGCAGGGGTGCTTTTCTCCGCTGGGAAACAACATTGGTCTTTTGACAGATGGCACATGTGTTGCAATATGTCTGTACATCAGTGAATAGTGTGGGCCAGTAAAAGCGTGAACTAATGCGTGTGTATGTTTTCTGCTGGCCAAGGTGGCCAGCCCAGAGGACAGTGTGTGCTAAATGTAAAACAATTTGACGGCACCAAGTTGGAACAACTAAACGCATCACATCGTTTGTTTGCAGATCCATTCCAACACTCCATTCAAAACAACACACTTTTCATTGCACAGGTTAGTTGCATTTTTACAGCCAGCCTTCTCAAAGAGCGACTTTAAAGACTCATCTTTTTGTTGTAATTTGGCAATGTCCTCTGGGATCCTCCAGCCACTAATACCAAGACCATCCATAGAAGTTTTGGAGGCTGGGGTACCCAGGTACTTTTCTAACCGCCGCTGTCGGCGTGACTTCCTAGGTGCCCTTAGTCCCGCCCTGCAACAGACTACTGTCTAAGTCTGGCAGAGGCTGCAGACCTGCCTTGGCTTGTGCCCGAGTGACAACTGGACATGACACATTACCCGGAGCAGACAGAGTAACAGCTTCAACATTCTTGGTGGTTTGTAACAGTTCTATTAAAACAGGTAAATCTCAACCCAGAATCATATCCGCTGACAAGTTATCAATTATGGCAACATTTAAAAAAAAATACAATTGATCATGTACCTCAACAATAACCTCAGCTCGGGGACACTGCTTTACATCCCCATGTACACACTGAACGGCAGTGGTGTTCACATAATTGACATTAGACACAAAACATGATTTTAACAATGAAATAGAACTGCCAGTGTCCAAAAGAGTCTGCAACAAATGTCCGTTAACCATTACATTGCACATATTTCGACTCTCCTCAACAGAGTCCCTCACATTGTACTCTAGGAACATAACAAAACCCAGTCAGTTTTGCTTTTCTGCACCAAGATAATAGCCTCACCGATCTCCTCCTTAGAGTGACAGAGCGCGGGTGTATGTGTTGTAACGGGTTCGACCCAAAGTTGCACGGGCGGCACCATGAAACACAGACACGAGGTGAGATCTTAGAGGAAAAGGGTAATTTATTAGGAATAAATAGGGGAAGGAAAGGGGAAAAAGGAGGGAGGACGGAAAGAAGGGGAAGGAATGATGTGCGCTCCTGCACGCTCCCTGGACGGTTCCTCCCCGCTGTCAAAGGCCGGCCTGGCCCCTTCCAGCTCTTTGGACGTCCATCTTGGACGTCTATTGGCTGGGCGGCTTTCCCGGCTGGGATCGTTGGCCTTAACTCTATCCTCCCCGCGGCCTTTTCCTCTTCGGCATCGAGGATGCAAATGCGAGCTCGACGCGGGAACGAAGGATGCCGTGGGAGCTCGCACAGCTCTTTCCCGCGCTGTCCTCAGCGTGGAGATCAAAGGGCGGAAATCCAATGTCCTTTTTACGTCTCTGGGGCACATCCATTTCCCCACTCGAATGCCACTCTCAAACTCCACCGCGTTACGCTCTTCTCGGACCCCGGACTAAACTCCAAGCCTTGCTTTTATAATGTGGAGCAAGCCCGAGATCCTATTAACATTAATCAATGCCAGCCGGCCCGCATAGGCGGCCCTGTCCCTTCGCACACCTGCAGAAGGGGTGCCGCCTACTTAGGGAGCCTACGAAGTGAGCGAGGGGCGATAATAGATTTGGGCGCACGCCCATCACAGGCGCACGCCGTGACAGTGTGTATGTGTGAGTGTGAGAGAGAGTGTATGTGTGCCAGTGTTGTCCAGCGGTGACATTTAGGCCAGCTTTGTCTTTGCCTTGGAGAAAGGTTTCCTACCAGAGACACTAACACAAGCATCCATAATTCTGTTCTTAAAGAAGGATAAGGATCCCAAGTCATGTAGCTCCTACAGACCTCTGTCTTTAAGGAATGTAGATGCCAAGATAGTGTTATACTTCCAAAGATCATATCTGAGGAAAGGTTTCATTAGGGGAGACAGTTATATTTTAATGTTCGCCTTCTTCTTAATGTATTTCACTCCAAACATTCTGTTGTAACACCTGAGGTTGTGATTACATTTGATGCTGAAAAAGCATTTGACCGAGTGGAGTGGGAATATCTTTTTGCTGTGCTTCAAAAATTTGGGTTTAGGAATAATTTTATCTCTTGGATGTGCCTTTTATATGCTTCTCCCCAGGCTAGCATACACACCAATAATGTAAGATCCAGTTATTTTAATCTGTGACAGGGAACAAGGCGGGGTGTTCACTTTCCCAGCTGTTGTTTGCATTGGCCATTAAACCATTGTCGATTGCTTTGAGGTCATCATCCCTGTTTTGGGGGGTGGTCTGCGCGGATATTGAAATTAAATTGTCACTTTATACTGATGATTTGCTATATATATATATATATATATATATATAATCCAATATTGAGTCTGCCAAATATTTTATCCATTATAGAAAAATTTGGCTCATTCTCTGGGTATAAGGTGAATCTTCAGAAGAGTGAATGCTTCCCCATTAATGCATTGGCTTTGGGACTCTTACAGACAGACATTCCAGTTAAAATAAGTAAAACAGCATGTAGGTATACTTGCATTAATATTACCAGATCCCTGCCCTCTCTGTTATCCACCAATTTTTCTCCTTTGTTAGAGCAAACTAAGATGGAAAAAATTATATTTATTATAGACTGATCGAATTAAAATGAATATCTTACCCAAATTTCTTTGTTTTTCAGTGCATTCCTTTATTTCTCCCTAAACGCTTCTTTAAATCTATCGACCAGATTGTTACCCACTTTCTGTGGGGTGCCCAGAATTCATAAATCAGTACTTCAGAGTTCGTACCGGAATGCCCAGAATTCGTAAATCAGAATTCGTAAATCAGTACTTCAGAGATGTCGGCTTAGTGGTGGGCTAGCTCTTCCCAATTTTATGTTTTACTACTGGTCAGCAAGTGTTCATAAATTAATATTTTGGCTCAATCCATCCAGTGCACTATGGTGCAGATTCGAGGCAAGTTCATGTGTATGTACCTCATTATTGGCATTGCTTACTTCACCCCTATCTTGTAAAGTTACTTCCTTAACACATAGCCCGGTACAGTGGAACCTCGGATTGCGAGTAACGGGTTTACGAGTGTTCCGCAAACCGAGCAAAGATTTTAAATAAATTTTGAATCGGAAACCGAGCAAGTATTAGTTTACGAGCGCCGAGTATCATGTATCACGCATGTGACTCTTATTTTGACACCGAGCGTCACTCTTGCACTGTGGAATTTTGTGTAATCGTCTCCCCTGCTAGTTCTTAGTGCTCATCTCTTACTTGCATAATCAACATCTCTCTCTTTCAGCGTCTCTTATTTGTGTGCGTGTGCGTAATTTGACACCGACACACACAAACACCCTGACACACACACAGATGCTCTCTTGCCTTTTCACCCCCTCCCCGGCTTCACAAACACACAGAAACTCTGCTCTGTCGCAATTCTTTTCAAAGGTAAGGTGCTGGTTCATTTGTTTTGTTTTTGTGTTTTTTTACTTTACCGCAGTGATTCCCTTAGTATGCTCACGCCAGTGTCAGAGAGATTTCTTTTTTTCCGTTAAAACGGTGTTTCCTTTGTGTTTGTGTGTGTCTGTTTCTTGTGCAGCTTAAAAAGTGATTCCGTTAGTATGCGCTAATGCCAGTGTCAGAGAGATTTCTTTTTTTCCTGTTAAAATGGTGTTTCCTTTGTGTGTGTGTGTGTGTGTTTGTGTTTGTTTGTTGTCAAACCTATAAAGTGAGGTAAGGAGAGGGAGGAGGAGTGTTACTGTGTAAAACGAGGCGAGGTAAGGGGCTAATTCCATACACACACACATGGTGTCTGCATGCACCAACGGAAACACTTATCTGTCGGGATTTATTTGTACTTTTTTTAAAGGTAAGGTGCAGATTAATTTGTTTTATTTTCATTTTATAGACTGTATTAATTATTTTTATGTATTTAATTTTTGAGGATGTGGAGCGAATAATTTGACTTTTCATTATTTCTTATGTGAAAATGATGATTTGGTTTACGAGTGTTTTGGAACACGAGTCCACTTCCGGAACGAATTATGCTAGTAATCCAAGGTTCCACTGTAGTCATATCCACCCTTCGGATCTGGGGTCAATTCAGGCGACACTTCAAATTTATCTCTGCCTCATCATTAATGTCGTTATAGGACAATTACATGTTTCCAACATATATTACTGACCCTGTTTTTAAGCAATGGTACTGAAAAGGCATTAGATGCTTTCAAGACCTACATAAAGAAGGTACCTTTTG
Source organism: Clarias magur (assembly GCA_013621035.1). Lineage (NCBI taxonomy): Eukaryota > Metazoa > Chordata > Actinopteri > Siluriformes > Clariidae > Clarias > Clarias magur. The sequence continues at coordinate 6,181,667 of QNUK01000004.1, read as the reverse complement.
CAATTATCTACAGTTGTCTTCAGAACTGGGCCTGCCTGATTCCCATCTGTTTTACAGGTAAGACATTGTGCTGCCACTCTGTTTTCTAGCTACCCCTCTTTACCTCCTATGCAAAAATGGGAAGAAGTTTAACCCTCATTATAAGTCACAAAACTCAAGAATTTATGGTCGGGTATTATCTTTAGATGGGAGTGTTATTGATAACATTAGAAGAGCCTGGGAGGGGGAGCTTGGAGAGGATTTTGAAGAGGAATAGTGGGCCGCTGCATTGGACAGAATATGTTCTAGTACATACAATATGTGCTCGTCTGAGCCTTATACAATTTAAAGTACTACACAGAATTCATTTTCCTAAGGCCGCCTATCTGCAATATATTCTGCAAAATTACTGGGTTAACTACTTTACAGTGATGCCCAAGGTGCTCAGGGTTGGTATTGATGTTTGCCCTGCTATTGCAATTTTTGGGGTTCTACGGGTCTGGTCTCAGTTCAGTTCCAAACTACTGGATATTTTGGCATTTAACTCTTTAATAGCCATATTCTGATCCACTAAGTATTCTAGTGCATCTCAATGGCTTGTAGATACCATTTTCTTTCTTAAACTAGAAAAGATTAAATGCTCTGGGACGAGTAGCTTTCTTAATAAATGGCAATCTTTTATTTCATATTTTAAATCTCTCAATTTTCTGCCTTCTGATTAATTCAGTTCAATTCAATTCAATTTTATTTGTATAGCGCTTTTAACAATTGACATTGTCGCAAAGCAGCTTTACACAATCAAAAGAATTAATTTTGTATGTAATGTGAATGTGTATGAATCAAATTGATAAGATTGTCCCTGATGAGCAAGCCAAGGGCGACGGTGGTAAGGAAAAACTCCCTAAGATGGTAATAGGAAGAAACCTTGAGAGGAACCAGACTCAACAGGGAACCCATCCTCATTTGGGTGAAAACAGATAGCAGGGATTGATCTGCATAATACGGTGTAAGACTGGAAGTTCAGTATAACAGGAAATGTGTTTAAATTAAATGGAGTCCAGTTTGTTCATGGAGGCTCAGGTAGACTGTAGGAAATTCCAATCCTGAACTATTGAGCGACTGAGGTCACAGGTCCGCAGAGAACAGCTGTTTGCATCAGTTGAGGACAGGACCGAGTATCTTAAAATCGATGCAAAATTTCACAGGGAGCCAATAATTGTGTGTCATCAGTATAACAATGAAAACTAATACCATGTTTACAAATTATGTTGCCCAGAGGAAGCATGTAAAGGGAAAAAAGCAGTGGGCCTAAAACTGAACCCTGTGGTACACCAAACTCCACTTGAGAACATGAGGAATGGTCACCATCTAAATCTACAAACTGATAACGACCAGTCAAATAGGATCTGAGCCACAAGAGGGCAGTTCCCTTAATTCCTATGACATTTTCTAATCTGTGAAGGAGAGTACTATGATCAATAGTGTCAAAAGCAGCACTGAGGTCCAGTAACACAAGTATAGTGATACAACCCTGATCAGAGGCCAATAGGAGGTAATTTACTACTTTAACAAGTGCTGTCTCTGTGCTGTGATGAGGCCTAAATCCTGACTGATACAGTTCATTCATGCTATGTTGATATGAAAATAGCTGATGTGATGTGCTTCCTTTTCCCGAATCTTAGAGATAAAGGGGAGGTTTGATATCAGCCTGTAATTGGAAAGCTGACAGGGGTCAAGGTTTCTTGATTAGCGGTTTAATAACTGCTAATTTAAAGGATTTGGGAACATACCCCCTGCTGAGTGAACAGTTACTTACTTTCAACAGTAATTCTTTTGCTTGAGAAAATGTGCCAAATTCAAAATCAAATTCAAATAAAATTCAAATTTTATTTGTCACATACACAGTCATACAAAATATGATATGAAGTGAAAAAATATGAAGTGAAATGCTTAGGCGACTGCCCGTTACCTTAGAATAAAAAACTATTTAAGGCTATTTACACTAATAATAAAATATATGTACAATAAAAATATAAGAAAATAAAAATATAAAAAATATAGAGAATAAGAAAATAAGAAAACCTGGGTGTAGAAATATAATAAAGCCTAGGTGAACCTAGGTGTACAGTATGGAAAATATGGAATATAAATAGAGATGTCCAGGGGGTGTGCAAGTATGCTATAAAGTGTTTTGTACTCAAAGTGACTTGTGCTATAGATTAAATAGTGATGTGGTGTGAAGGGTGTGCAATTATTGTCCCAAGAGTCCAGAGATAGTGCAAGAAGCATGAGTGTGGGTGTGTAAAGTGGGTCAGTCAGTACTGTTTGGTGAGCTGGTTGAGAGACCGTATCGCCTGTGGGTAGAAACTCCTCCTCAGTCTCTCTGTATTGGTCTTCAGGGCGCGAAATCGCTTTCCTGACCTCAACAGAGAGAACAGTCCATTACTGGGGTGGCTGAGGTCCTTCACGATCTTCCTGGCCTTGGTCCAGCACCGCTTGCTGTAGATCGAGTGCAGGTCAGGGAGCTCAGTATGGATGATGCGCTCAGCTGATCGCACGACCCTCTGTAGAGCTCGTCTGTCCTGCATCGTGCTGTTCCCGAACCAGGTAGTGATGTTTCCCATCAGGATGTTCTCTATGGTGCAGGAGTAAAAGTTCCTGAGTACCTTGGAGAGCAGTCTAAAGTCTCTCAAGCGCCTGAGGTGGTAGAGACGCTGTCGGGCCTTCTTCACCACGGTGTTGATGTGACAGGACCATGACAGGTCCTGCTTGATGTGGACACCGAGGTATCTGAAACTGTCTACTCTCTCCACTGGGTTGTTGTTGATGACAGGGGTCTGATAGTTCCTCTCCTGCTTTGTGCTAAAGTCTACTACCAACTCCTTCGTCTTGCTGACGTTTAGAAGGAGATTGTTCCTTTGACACCAGTGCTCCAGATTCCCAATCTCCTCCAGGTAGGCCGTCTCATCATTGTCAGTGATCAGGCCCACCACGACGGTGTCATCAGGAAACTTGATGATGGTGGTGGAGTTAGTAGAGGCTACGCAGTCGTGTGTGTACAGAGAGTACAGTAGAGGGCTCAGAACACAACCCTGTGGTGCTCCAGTGCTGAGAGTGATGGAAGCAGAGACATGACCGCCCATCCTTACAGCCTGTCGTCTGTCAGTTAGGAAGTTGGAGACCCACTGACACAAAGATTTGCTGAGTCCCAGGTGCTCCAGCTTGGTGGTGAGTGTGGAGGGAATTATGGTATTAAATGCTGAGCTGTAGTCGATGAAGAGCATTTTAACATAATTCCCCCTCCTATTGTCCAGGTGTGTGAGAGATGTATGAAGAAGATGAGTGATAGCATCATCTGTGGAGCGGTTTGAAAATCCGGTATCCGGTATAGGATCTAACACAGGTTGATGATTTTGAAAAAGAGATGAGTGAAATTAGTTCTCTCGCTTCAAGGGGAGTAAAGAATTCTAGGTTCTGATATGGTGTGGTTAGTTTATCATCTGTATCTCTTAAATTGTCCGGTTTCAAAGTCTGAATTTTTTGCCCAATATTTATGATTTTGTGATTGAAAAAGTGCATGAAGTCCTTACTATTGTATGTTGTTGTTGTGGAGATTTCTGCAGTGGTCTTCATTTTAGTTAATTTAGCTATGGTATTAAATAAAAATCTTGGATTATTTTTGTTATTTTCTATAAGAGTGGAGAGATACGTTGATCTAGCAGCACTGAGAGCTTTTTATCGTTCAGGATGCTCTCCTTCCATGCTCTATGGAATACTAACAATTTAGTTTGGTGCCATTTATGTTCTAATTTTCAAACTGCCTGTTTTAAAGTGCGCGTGTGATCATATACCAGGGAGTTCTTATCTCTAATCATTTTACTTTTAACTGGAGCTACATTATCTAAGCTTTAATGAAGTGTTGACTCTAAATATTCAGCCGCCTGATTGAGTTTTGTGGAGTCAGATGGCAATCCAATCAAAGTTCATAACTGGAGATTATTGATAAAGCTCTGTGTGGTATTATTTATTTTATTTTTTTGGCTTTTTCCCTAATTTAGTCGTGTCCAATTCCTCCCTGTCACTAGGGGGCTCCCACATTAAGGCTACTACTACCACTCAGCCGGGAGGGCCGAAGACTATCACGTGTTTCCTCCGAACCACGTGACGCCAGCCGACCGCATCTTTTCGAACTGCTCGCTCACGCACCGTTGGGGGCGGCGTAACACACTCGGAGGACAGCGCTATCCTCTCCCTCCGTTGCGCGAGCTCACAGACGCCCCTGATTGGCTGCAGAGCCGCGACCAATGTGGGAGCACAATGCACCTCCCATCCCTCCCCTCCGAGAGAGCCCGGCCAATCAGCTCTCTCTAGACCTCCGGCTGCGAGAGGTTACAGCACCACCCGGGATTCGAACTAGCGATCTCCGGATGATACGGCGAGCGCTTTACCACTGCGCCACTCAGAGGCCCCTTTGTGTGGTATTTGATGTGAATGTACGTTTAAGGCGGTAGCGCGGTGCTGTGCGTACATTATTACTTTGACACACTTTAATTTAGTGTTGTTAGTTTTTATTTTTGTTTATTTTAGTTAGGGTTTATTATTATTATTATTATTATTATTATTATTATTATTATTATTTTTGGGGTGTGGTTGTTGGTTCATGTTTGATTGTACTTGAGGCTTGTTTTATTGTTCTTTGCATGTTTATATTGTTAAAAATGAATAATCGCTCAAAATTCATATCTGTAATGATGACTACACGATAAAAAGTTTGAACCAAAAAAAACTACTAACTATTTCATAAACCAGCATTTCAACTGGTTCACCAGGGTTCTTTGGGCTTACCAGCAAAATCGGGCACTGTCTATATACTGGTAACATAATGTTGATGTTGTATATTATTACCGAATATATTCGCCACAAGGGAATGTTAGTTAGGTAAAGTTTTAATTAATGTAATGTTAACTCAACCTTAATATGTGTAACATTAATTAGAGTTGTTGACCTTCGGTTGCAATCTTGATAATGATTTAATTTTCTATTCTCTTGATTCATAGCAGTCAATAACATCAGGAAGATCTCTGTTCAAAAAATCATCCCTCTGGTAAGAACTGTTAGTTTGGCTAAATTTGTCAACCTGTTAAGTCAGCAAAAATTTGGCGACGTATTAAAGTGCCTCCAGTTTTGAGGGATTTCTGCGGGAATTATGTATATATTTTTATATAAGCGTAATGAATCGTCTGGAATTATAACTGAATAGGGATTGATCTGCAGACATACAATATAAAATATATTAATTTAGGCTATAGAATTTGTGTAATATAATGCTATATAAATGGAGTATTCCATGTTTTAGCACGTCTGTTTGACAGGATACAGAGGTGCAGCAATCATTACAAGTGTGAACGGTATATACAATTCCAAACCTGTCAGGCAGAAAGAGACCAACTTCATTCTCGCCAGCTTCAGTTCCAAAAAAGTATATTTTTGGTTAATCAGAGAGCATTTGAGCATTTGTAGTTAAAGTATTTTCAATTATTTAGGAAGCTGAAAGACAACAATTATTTATGATTTCAATTATATTTATGCACATCTAATAAATACCAATTTGTTCTGTCTCACACATGGGCTCACACGGACATCACACAGACTTGGTACTAGGTCGGCTCGCAGGATAAATTCTGTTTAATGTCCGGACCGACTGACACATGTTACAGATGGCAAAATGATTAAGTTTGATTGACTGCTGATTTTGAAGAATTTATTTCTCAAGTTTCAAGTTGCCAAATGACTGTATGCCTTTAATTACTAATAAGCCATAAGACAAAGAGGAAAAAGAAACAAAGTGCAATGCATGCCTGAAAATATGTGGTATACAAACTATTATAGTTTTGATACACAACAATGTTGCAAATATATATAAAAAAATAAATATGTTAATTATGTTTGCTGGTCTTAGCTTCAGGCACATCTCAGTCACCCCCAGCCACACCACAATCCTCATCCAGTGAAAGCTCCTCTGCATGTCTTTGAGTAGCGATGATGTTTACATGTAGATTCATTGTCAACTTTCTGATTAGTTTAATTCAGTTCAGTGATATATTGCCATTTACAGTAAGATTAAAACAAACCCATATTCAAAACGGTTACAATCCCCATCAATCATTACTAAGAATAAATTTGTCCTTTCATATTTTGAAAAATATTATAATACTCCTATAATGATAATGATTCAAATTTAGCCCTTTTCACGTATGCATTCTGGACACTCTCTGGAGTGTCGGGTTGTGCGTTCACACATGTAGTAGACAGCCCGGCTAAGAGTCCCACTTTCACTCGGTGAAATAGCCAGTTCGATTACAGTGAGGGGAGGTCCCTGTTAAAAATTTTTTCTAATATATAGCTATTATTACTTTTATCAGTAATTATAAGCAATATTTGTTGTTGTCAATATTGCTATTGTTGAGCAGCTCTCGATTATGCAGTAATCGAGCATCTTTCTTCTAGTAGACAATAAACTACGCTGTACTGTGTAGAGAAGATATCAGTTTTGTGTCTTTATCAAATATCAGGTAGTCATTAACAGAACAGGAGAATTTAATTCTCAAACCTGTAGCACTACTCAACTAAATAAAGAATTCCATTATCTTTCTTTTATACACACATTACCACAAAGAAAAATTGCCTTCTACTCTACATCATTATGTACAGTACAAATATACAATTAATTATTTACACTAGGGACATTTCCAAATTTCTAGTTTTTTTTCCCATCCTGTAGTACTATTCAAATAATAACATAGCAGATCAACAATAGACGTGCGTAGTGAATATCTTAACGGCCCTCATACGCAATCACTTTATTTCTATTCCAAAAATTATTTAAAGGTAGATGACAGTTTGAGGCAGGACTATGTTTAGGGTATTTTTAGTGTATGGCTGTGCTATGCTTTTGCACTTTTTGTTCCTTCACAGACAGAAGAAAACACTAGGCAATACAATGTAGGAAATGACTAATTGACTAACACCTTACTTCTGTTAGTGGATTTAATAGACCTCTAATATCATTGAGGTCTTGTCCTGTTTGACACCAAACCCTGGTAAAAAAATTTTTAGCAAAGTTTCACTAGCAAGAAATATTAGTGAAGGTGTCAGCATCAACCTTCAGATGAAACAGGAATGCGTTCTTGCTCTATATTTTTCACACCTTAACTTGTGTAGTATTGGAAACAATGTTAAATAATCTGTACGTAAGTGTAAATGTGTACACAATAGGACACCTTGACATAAGGTAAGCCTTTATTTGTCACGTACGGTATACATTACTGCACGCTTAAATATCGGAGTGCAGGGTCAGCCACAATACAGCGTCCCTGGAGCAGATAGGGTTAAGGGCCTTAACCCCTAGCGGTTTAACCTAACTTAAACCGCCAATCTTCCAATCAGTACCTCAGTGCCTTAACTCACTGTGCTACCGTAGGAAAGTGTTCAATGCCATGAGACTATGTGTGCAAGTTCCATCATACAGACAAACCAGCCCTGGTTGCTACTGAAGAAGTTGTGCAAGAAATAACTGACTACATGTCATTTGCTATAGACTAAAGAGTTGGCATAGTCAATTCAATTAAATTTTATTTGTATAGTGCTAACGGTCATTTCGCTATAAAAAGGTTAATCAGTGCTACTGAAGAAGGAATGGCAGTATGCCAAGCCAGCCAACACATAGTGTGGTCCAAATCACTGCATCCAAAGTAATCCAGGAGCATTCCCAGTGGCCTGACTCCGGCTTCCAGATTCCGACTTGACATTCGCTCACAGTGTCTGGCGACAGTCTGGCGAACCATATGTCATGAAGACAGTTCCCACATTAACAAGTTAATGCAAGTGGGAGCTTTATTTTGTACCTTTTTTGCACAGACTATATTTTAGGTGGAAAGATCAGGACACTTACCGCGTGCGCAGGCTGATAAACAGCTAATTGAATGATTCAGCTCATTGGCCGTCTCATCATAAATGAATGTTTATAATTAATAAGCCGAACTCACGGTACAGTGGAAGCCACTTAGAATAGCCTCTCATAGCTGAACGGTGTGAACTTATCGAGCCCTCACCAACCGCCCCTCCTTCTCCTGTTTCCAGAAAGGCGTGTCTAGATTTCACAGTAAACAAGTCCATTAAGTCCCCATTTATTCATTTGCAGGGTGCCACTGTTCTGGGGAATACGGTTTTATTTAATGTAACTAAACAATATATGCAAAATAATCGGATGTCTTTTCTCTTATTCTATATTTTTGAACATAATTCAGACGTTTTAAATCACTGCAAATGGATGGCTTGCTGGGCAAATAATGACAATGTGACTCATTTTGTAAGACTTCAGATGAATAGCTATGACAATAGATGCTATTGATTTATTATTATAAATCTGTTTAAAATTATACTTCCTAACTGATTATAGCATGTAACTCAAATGATTAGGGGAGACTGCCTGCTCGTGATAGTTCATAACTGCTAACCACAATACTCTTTTTTATCCACTCCAACATTATTCAGTTCTATTAAACTATCCAGATGTATATATCAAACACACAGGTACAGGAATTATAGAACACCAAACTCATAGTTATTCATGTGTAACTACGTATCTGAATTACTTTTAGCACCTCATGTACATCTTAACACCCAAATATGAAGATGATTTCCTGAAATACATGATATATGGTTACACATGATAAAGCAGACATACATAATTGGCATAAAAGGTCAAGGTCATAACGCATATGTGGCACGCACACATATTATAACAGCATTTTTACATTACGTAATGTATCTGAATTGATTGTTTTCCTTAAATTTTGAGTATGAAAAGTATGTAAAAGCTTGAAAGCCTTAACTATGAAAGCTTGAAATATATTTATATATGTTTTCCAGAGGAATAGATTTTCCTGAGGCCCAGGATATTATTTATTTATTTGAAGAGGTCTATGTCTTTAAAATGAGGTAATAAGGATATTTTAAAACCTAGGTGACTGTCAGTTTGTATGTGTATGTGTGTGTGTATGGCTCCGGAGTTTTGCCACTGACACACACAGTTCTTTTATGTTGGTTACTTCGGTCATGCAAAACAAAGGAACAAAATAACATTAAGTACCTTTATCACTTGTTATGCAAAAAAAAAAAACTACAGTTGGGGCTTGTGCTGTGGCTTTTTATGGGCACTGATTTTCCGCAGCAGCAGCTGTCGTCTGGCTCGCAGTTTCTTCCTCTCCTGCGCTTGCCGTTTCTCTCGAGCCTGCAGCTGCAGGAGATACTTCGTGGTGTGGGTAAGGATGGCCTTGGAGGTTTATGTTACATTAAGTTATTTTGTTTCCATCTGAAAACTGATCCGTCATGTAATATGTTGTTTGCTTTAGAGGCATACAAATATTCTTCTAAAATGTTATTTATTCATCTAATACATAATATTGTTGGGAAATAGTGATTCATTTTGTATATAACAATGCAAACATGATAAACATGTGCAGTATAACATTTGTACTATAATAAGACTTTTGAGCAGACTCTCTTTCTCTGTCTCTCTCTCTTCTGTCTGTGTGTGTGTGTGTGTGTGTGTGTGTGTGTGTGTGTGTGTGTGTGTGTGTGTGTGTGTGTGTATACAGTGTTGGTCAGATGTGTTCTTAGACTTTTAATAAATGAATGTTTTATTTACTCGCCCCCACATCTACAGTCAGAGGAATCATTAAGATGTTTAAAAAAACTGGAACAGTAACAAACAGGGCTGGACAAGTACCCAAGTTTATCTTGCCGCCACGCACAGTGATGAGGATGAGACATAAGAAGAGAAGTAAAAAAAAACCTTCAAACCTTATTGTTAGACAACTACATCAAAAAGAGGCATTTTGGGGTCACAAAGTCTCCATAATTGTTTGGAGAAACAAACTGTTTGCAAAAAATCACGAACATAAATGTCTGCGGTTAACTGAAACTTCAACTGGGGCCATGTGCTGTGATCAGATGAAACTAAGATAGAGCTTTTTGGCAACAAACACTGTCTGATTCTGGCGTTAAAAAAAATGAGTGTGCGGAAAATCTGACGTATGGTGAAGGATCTGTGATGCTGTGAGCCCTGGGAACCTTGTGCATGGCATCATTTTAAATCAAAACCTGATGGGCTTTGTCAGAAAGCTCAAGATGGTTCGTCATTGGATCTTTAAGCAGGATAAAGACACAAAACGTATGGCAAAATCTACACAAAAATTGTTCAAAAGACACAAAATCAAGGTCCTCTCATGGCCATCTCAGTCCCCAGACCTTAACCCAACTGAAAACCTGTGGAGCTGAAGAGGAGAGTGCATAAAAGAGGACGCAGGACTCTAGAGAGATTGTCCAAAAAGGGAATGTTCAAAGATCCCTCTATCTGTATTCTCTAATCTTGTGAAACACTGATTTCATGCAACAACAACAAATTATTCCCACTGAATAATTGTATTAAAGTTTGGATTTTTCTCTCTTTTTGAATTGTGGTTCTATATTGTTTAAAAGAAAAATTATTAGAAATTTATTAGAAGCCTAAGCACACATCTTAAACAGGGGTGCCATTAATATATACAGTACAGACCAAAAGTTTGGACACACCTTCTCATTCAAAGAGTTTGAATTTGTATTATGGCCAGAAAAAAGCAGCTAAGCAAAGAAAAACGAGTGGCCATCATTACTTGATGGTAATGAAGGTCAGTCAGTCTGAAAAATTGGGAAAACTTTGAAAGTGTCCCCAAGTGCAGTCACAAAAACCATCAGGCGCTACAAAGAAACTGGCTCACATGCGGACCGCCCCAGGAAAGGAAGACCAAGTGTCACCTCTGCTGCGGAGGATAAGTTCATCCGAGTCACCAGCCTCAGAAATCGCAGGTTACAGCAGCTCAGATCAGAGAGCAGGTCAATGCCACAAAGAATTCTATCAGCAGACACATCTCTAGAACAACTGTTAAGAGGAGACTGTGTGAATCAGGCCTTCATGGTAGAATATCTGCTAGGAAACCACTGCTACGGTCAGGCAACAAGCAGAAGAGACTTGTATGGGCTAAAGAACACAATAAAGAAAACTCTTTGAATGAGAAGGTGTGTCCAAACTTTTGGTCTGTACTGTATATATATATATATATATATATATATATGTATATATATATATATATCGACACACACAGACACGCACAGACACTCTTTTTACCCCCTCCCCAGCTTCACAAACACACAGAAACTCTGCTCTGTCGCGATTCTTTTCAAAGGTAAGGTGCTGGTTCATTTGTTGTTTTTTTTTTACTTTACAGCAGTGATTCCCTTAGTATGCGCTCACGCCAGGTCAGAGAGATTTCTTTTTTCCCTGTTAAAACGGTGTTTCCGTTATGTATGTGTGTTTGTTGTGAAACTTAAAAAGTGATTCCTTTAGTATGCGCTCATGCCAGTGTCAGAGATTTCTTTTTTCCCTGTTAAAATGGTGTTTCCGTGTTTATGTGTGTGTCCGTTTGTTGTGAAACTTAAGTGATTCTGATAGTATGCGCTTATGCCTGTCTCGCTTTTTTCCATTAAAACTGTGTTTCCGTTGTGTTTATGCGTTTGTTGTGAAACTTAAGTGATTCTGTTAATATGCGCTCATGGCAGTCTCAGAGAGATTTATTTTTTTCCTGTTAAAACAGTGTTTCCGTTGTGTGTGTGTGTGTGTGTGTGTGTGTGTTTGTTGTGAATCTTAAAAAGTGAGGTGGAGAGAGGGAGGAGGAGTGTTACTGTGTAAAACGAGGTGAGGGAAGGGGCTAATTCCAATTATGCTCGTAATATATATATATATATATATATATATATATATATATATATACAGTTTGTTCATATGCGTTTTTACACATACACACATACACACAGATAATATAGTGAGCAGAACATTTTAGAAACAAATTTCCCCCAAATGTTTTAAAAACAAATGTTTTAAATTTGACTATGGGGCAATATAGGAAAATAGGTATATGTAAAAATAAATAAAAAAACTATTTTACAGGATTTTGTTGATATAAAACATGTTTACATTAAATTAATATTGTAATTAACTATCTTAATTATCATTTTAACATATTTATATATGAAATGACAAAATTTCGATAAAAAATTACACTTTTTTAATAAAATGAGCAATATAAGAATAGACATGATGTATATGAAAATATGAAACACACACATAGATGTGCGCAGAACATATTTTGAACATAATCAGAACATAAGAACATAAAAATCTTGCATTTTTAAACCCTAAGTAACTGTTATAATTTATGGTTGTTATTTTGATCATCCTTAGTTTTAAGTTTGGACAGAAATCCCTTTTTAGATTTTAATTTAGCTTTTATTTCATCAGGAAATATTTATTAAAAGACATTTTTAAATGAAGTGTTTGTCTGTATTGTCTTTACTGTTAGTTAGCACATGCTTAACACAACCTCAAGCTAAATTGAAAACCTGAGAGCCATTGAGGAATTCCATGATTATTCTTGATTATTCGCTTCAATGATCTATAGATTATTCGACCAAAAGTATTAGTCCAGGAAAATAAGCTAAATTAATGCGTTCCCAAAGTGAGCTTTTTCAAGCCCTTATAAAAATGATTTTTTTTTTTCAGAATGGAATTCGGTTAATCTTTGCCTAACACTGGTTTCATGTACAAATTAATCAACACCCAGTGACTACTAGACATTATTACACATGAAGTAGATCTGTTTAAGATCTAGTCAGTACCTGTTAGTCGGTCAACCGGCACTCCACTGATGATTCAGCCTTGGACAAGAAATGTGCTAATAGCAGAAAGAAAAGCAACAAAACAACAAAAAGTAAGTACAAACTGAACTAAATAAATCCACTGCCTGGCCAAAAATGTTACTGTTTCAAAAGGTTTAAATTACAGGCCTGCAACTAAGTGATTAAGTAAAGAATTACTTAAACTGAGTTAAAAACTGTCCAACATATAAAAACCTTTTAAAGAAGACCATATGTCTGTGAATGACGGTTTTAGGAAACGTGGCTCAGTGCTCACTGCAGTTGTTCCTGTGAAAATTTGTAGCGGAAAGTCTCTAGCTAGCCCACCTGAGCACACATAGCTGGGTAATCTTAGGGTTCTAGGACAGCATAGGTCCCTAAGATAGTTGTACATGCTGGAGCTAATGATATACGCCTTCGTCAGTCAGAAGGTAGGAAGAATAATTTTTCAGAGGTGTTTAAATTAGAGAAGGCAATGTCCGATGAAATAATATGCTCTGGTTCATTCCAATGCGATGTGGCGACATATCTTACAGCAGGTTATGTTCACTGGATGTACAGGTGGTGCTCCGAAAATAATATGGGCTTTATAGACAATTGGAAGACCTTTGAGGGCAAAGCTGGCCTGTTAGGGCGGGATGGTGTCCATCCCACTCTGGAAGGTGCTGCTCTCATTTCTTGCAGTATACTGTAGCACATAATCTCAGAAGAGGCCGAGTTAATTGGTAACAATCCAGAGCCCAGGCCAGGGAGCAGACAGACAGGCTATAACAAACATCTGCTAGCTGCATAGAGTCGTCACTCAGTGTCCATCATATTGAGACTGTGTCCGTTCACTGAGCTAAACATAAATTTAGAAAGACTCAGAAAGCCTGTTTTAGTAATTTAATTAATACAGAGACCAAAATTTTAAAACACACTGAATACACAGCCACACCTCTGATCTGAAGCTAAGACTGTTAAATTTTAGATCTCTCACATTTAAAGCAGTTATTGTCAATGAAACTATCACAAATCAGGAGTTTGATATATTATGTGTAACAGAAATCTGGATTAAAGACAACATGTATGTAGCTCTAAATGAAGCTAGTCCTCCTGGATACAGCTACATACACCAGCCTCGGCTAACTGGTAGAAGAGGAGGTATATAGAACTGGTAGATAGTCAGAATGATAATCTGACTATTGTACAAAAACACAGACACAAATTTAATACACTTGAAGTTTTCTATAGTAACATAAAAAGTGTAGCTTCAAATATGAAGTCTGCTTAGTCAATCCCACTAATTATCATTTACAGACCCCCAGTCCTGACGGAAACACCTGCATCATGACTATTGTAGACTGCTTCTCCAAAGCAGATTTCTCAGCACATTTCGTCCTACTCCCCAATCTCTCAGCTATGATGCATCGTAAACTGTCCATTAAGAAGAGACATGACCAGTTTACCTTATCAAATGCTTTTTCTAAATCTAATGAAACAATTTTTTCTTTTTTTGGACTTCTTGGATCCAAGATGGCGGCGCGGCAATAGCACGCAGCGGTCGCTCCGGAGCCAAACTGGTGCTACATTGTTGACTTTTGTGTGTAGCCCGTTTATTTTACTCTGTGTATGGACATCGGCGCAACTGGTCTCCATACTTATCACTGCCAGACACTTTTGTACCTAAATAACCCGGCAAACAACATCCACGATGAACTGCGGGAAAAGCTACGCGACCTCGGCTTGCTGCGTGAACCAGGCCACGAGGCCTCTGCACTGTCTGATGCCGGCGGCCGAAGAAGGGGACATCGGAAGCGGTGCGCGAGGAAGCGGAAGCGCGGCAAGCGGGCGGGAGTCTGTACTAGGCTAAAAACAAACCCTAGCCGGCCGGTTCTTCCGTCCATCATCTTATCCAACGTCTGCTATCTGGACAATAAACTGGACTACATCCGACTCCAGCAGGCTACACAGCGTGTCTTTGTTTTCACGGAGACATGGCTCAGCGACAGAGTACCGGACACCGCCATTCAGGTAGACGGGCTAGCCTCGTTTCGCGCAGACAGAATCACAGCTCTGTGCGGTAAGACTTGTGGCGGTGGTTTGTGTATTTACATCAACACGAAATGGTGCAAGAACTCTGTGCTAGTTTCTAGCTTTTGTTCATCGCTTGTGGAGATTGTGACTGTTAGATGCAGACCTTTTTATTTACCGCGGGAATTCACCACTGTTTTCATTATCGGAGTGTACATTCCACCTAGCGCTAATGCTAAGGAAGCGCTATGGGAACTGTAATGCAAAGATCAGTGAACTGCACTCCACACACCCGAATGGACTGTTTATTGTTGCTGGAGATTTCAACCATGCAAATCTCAAGTCAGTGCTTCCTAAATTCCATCAGTATGTGGACTTTGCAACAAGAGGGAAAAACACGCTGGATCTTGTTTACACAAACATCCCCCAGCGCATATCGGGCAGAGCCCCGCCCCCACCTCGACTAATCAGACCACATCTCTGTTATGCTAATTCCAGCATACAGACCACTCATCAGGCATTCAAGACCGGTTCTGAAACAGGTGAAAACCTGGCCAGCAGGAGCCATCTCTGCTCTTCAGGACTGTTTCAAGAACACTGACTGGAACATCTTTAGGGAGGCTGTGACTTACGGCGACTACACCGACTTAGAGGAGTACACGTCATCAGTGACCAGCTACATCAACAAGTGCATCGATGACGTCACTGTCTCCAAGAACATCATCTCACGCTCAAACCAGAAACCGTGGATTACTGCGGAAGTGCACGCACTTCTGAGAACCCGAGACTCTGTCTTCAAAGTAGGAGACAAGATGGCCCTTAGAAGAGCAAGGGCCAAACTTTCTCGGGTCATCAGAGAGGCGAAGCGTGCACATGCCCAGAGAATCCACAATCACTTCACGGACAGTGGTGACACACCGCGCATGTGGCAGGGCATACAAGCCATCACTAATTACAGGACGACATCACCTACCTGCGACGATGACGGCTCCCTTCCAGATGCGCTGAACAACTTCTTCTGTTCGACACGCAAAACGACGTGGCGGCGAGGAAGACCACCCCTCCTCCGAAAAACCAGGTGCTGTGACTCACCACGGCTGATGTGAGGAAAACTCTGCGAAGAGTCAACCCTCGTAAAGCTGCTAGACCAGACAACATCCCAGGCAGAGTGCTCAGAGAATGTGCAGAACAGCTGGCAGACAATAGCAGCGCCGTCGTTCCCACGTGCTTCAAGGTCACCACCATCGTCCCTGTGGCGAAGAAGTCTTCTGTGTCCTGTCTCAATGACCACTGTCCCGTTGCACTTACACCCACCATCATGAAGTGCTTTGAGCGGCTCATAATGAGACACATTAAGACCCTGCTGCCCCCCCTCACTGGACCCACTGCAGACCCACTGCGTACCATTCTAACCACTCAACGGATGGCGCCATCTCCACCACACTTCATCTGGCACTGAAACACTTGGACAATAAGGACACGTACGTTCGGATGCTGTACATAGATTTCAGCTCAGCATACAACACTATCGTCCCCCAACAAATGATCGGGAAGCTGAGCCCGTTGGGCCTGAACACCTCCCTCTGTAACTGGATCCAGGACTTTCTGACCGGAAGATCTCAGTCAGTACGGATCGGGAACTGCACCTCCAGCACCACCACACTGAGCACTGGGGCCCCACTAGGCTGTGTGCTCAGTCCCCTGCTGTTCACACTGCTGACTCACGACTGTGTAGTGACACACAGTTCGAATCACATCATCAAGTTTGCTGATGACACGACCGTGGTGGGTCTCATTAGCAAGAAAGGTTGTTGACTTTAGGAGGACACGATGTGACCATTCTCCATTGAGCATCAACGGCTCCTCGGTGGAGATCGTCAAAAGCACCAAATTCCTGGGTGTCCACCTGGAGAATGACCTCACTTGGTCCCTCAACACCAGCTCTCTGCACAAGAAAGCCCAACAGCGTCTCTTCTTCCTGAGAAGGCTGAGGAAGGCCCAGCTTCCACCACCGATCCTGACCACCTTCTATAGAGGGACTATCGAGAGCATCCTGAGCAGATGCATCACTGATGTTTGGGAACTGCACCACATCGGACCACAAGATCCTACAGCGGATAGTGAGGACAGCAGGGAAGATCATCGGGGTCGCTCTTCCCTCTATCAAGGACATCTACACCACATGCTGCATCTGCAAAGCCACCAGCATCGTGGCTGATCGGACACACCCCTCACACTCACTCTTCACCCTCCTGCCATCTGGAAAAAAAGTACCAAAGCATTCGGGCACACACATCCAGACTATGCAACAGCTTTTTTCCACAAGCCATCCGTCTCCTCAACAATAAGGAACTAGACTACACACACACACACACACACACACAGCTTAAACTCAACTACCTCAGAACATTAAGACTGGACTGATTAATCAACACAAGCGCAAACACGCTGATATACACTACCAGACTACTGTACACACTTTTTAAAATTCTTGCTACTACGTTAAGGAATGTTTACTGTTCTCCACCACCTCAATTCACCACCTCAAGACCACAGAGTATTACATTCTGTTATGTCGTGTTTGTCGCACTGTCACTTTGTTGCTCTTGTTTACAATTGCACGTGTACTTTATGTTGTCTGTGTCTGTATTTAAATAAATAAATAAAAAACGTAGATAGTCTCCTCTTTGAGTTGGCTAGTTAATTATTGTTAATTTATGTTGTAAATCTATGTGGTCTCTTAGTTAGCTAGTTTAGTCTTTCTGTTAATCTATGTTGTAAATTTATGTTGCATGTAGCACCTTGGTCCTGGAGGAACACCTGTATTGTTGGGGTAGCTTTATTTTTATGATTACCCTGAGAAATAAAGGTGAAAAAAATTGCCAGAACTTTTTATAGAATTCTGTTGGAAAGCCATCAGGTCCTGGTGATTTGTTGTTGGGCATTTTATTTAGTGCCTTATAGAGTTCATCTGGGGTGAGGGGTGCATCTAGACTATTTGCATGTTCCTGAGATAGTGTTTGCAGTTTAAGGTTGTTTAGAAAAATGTCTACATCTGGCTGATTTACATTGTGATTGGAGGAGTATAAGTCACTGTTAGTGACTGCTAGTGTCTTACGATCCGCCATGCCTACTTCGATCAAAGAATGCAGGCTGCTTGTCAGTACCGCATATTATAAAAACTACAGCAGGGGGCAGAGCTTTTTCTTACAAAGCACCAAAGTTATGGAATAGTCTTCCTATTAATGCTCGGGACTCAGACACAGGCTCAGTGTTTAAGTCTAGGCTAAAAACCTATTTATTTAGACAAGCATTTTTGTAAATAGATTAGCCTTAGGTAAAGGAGCTGATCTGGGGGACTCATGGACGTAGAGTATTTGGGCGAACTGGTATGTTTAGATGCTGTCTTCCCCACTCTCATTGATCACTCAGGTTTGTTGACGATGAAGTGATTGGTTGCTTTACATCTCAGTTCCCCCTCATGTCTGTGTTTCCTTCTGGATCTCCCTTTTAGTTATGCTGTTATAGTTAGTCCTGCCAGAGTCCCTGCTTGCACTCTACACTAAATATACATTCACCTTATACATTATGTGACTGTGACCATACCTAACTGTTATCTCTCCTCTTTTGCTCTCCCCTCTCCTGTTCTCTCTCCCCCTCTCTCTCTTTTCCCTCTCTCTGTCGAGCTACACATGTCGTTCCTGAGCTGCCATTGATCCAGACTCCCTCTGCCCTCTGGACCGGCCTGACTTATCCTGGTGACCCGCTTCTGGTTGGAGTTCTCGTCACATGAATGTCCCGTGTGTCTCTTTGGGATGCATCCGATGTCTGGGGACGGTTTCACTCAACTAGGAAGACGGTTCTGGCCTCGTATGATGTTGACGGCCGTTTCTCTGCGGACTTGGCTACAGTCGCTCGATAGTTCAGGACTGGAATTTCTTACAATTACAGTCTACCTGAGCCTCAAAAATGATAAAAAAATATTAATATTAATATTTTTAAATATTATTGATTAAATGTTGGCTGAAAAAAATGTTGTCCTCAAAATTTTTATGACGCACGATGAGTACTCGTGTCCATCAATCTGATCTACAATATGCTGGAGAAACTCCCAGGTGAGAAGACACTTCTTAACATCAGTGACAAAAAACAGGATTCACCAAAGAGTCTGTATCAATAGCATTGCCTCCAACAATGGAAAAGGTCTGTCAGGTCCCTCTTGTCTCATCCCCAAGGAACAAAACATGGAACAATGCTCCAGTCAACTCCACATTTTGCAGATATCATCCTCATCATGTTGGTCTACCTATGGATTATACAGCATCACTTAGTGTTGCAATATAACTAACATTTACGCTGAGCATTTTTGTTAAGCCTACATGTGCATTTAATGCAAAACATTTTTTCTCTTGTCAATACACAAAAATACATAACGTGAACATGAATTTAGTGTATATTTTAAAATAATTTACCTCACTATTTAACATGTGAGGGATAACAGGATACGGTGCTCCATCTGGATTTAATACAAAACGTTCACCCTGTTACGTGGTGCGGTATGGAGAGCCGCACCACGCAATGTTTTTAATTATAAGAGCCCTTATGCTGGGCGTTAGAGTGGGTCAGTGAAATAGGAGATAGTGAGAGTGCTTGTGATACACACGGGAAGACCTTCCAGTTTGCAGATAGCGTGGGATTATTAATTAAGGAGCTGAAAAGGAAACCAATGAAAACTGTAAACACAAAATAAACAGAGCTCTGCCGTCTCCGCGAGAACGAACAGGGCTCTGGAAAATAAAAACAAACTTTTATCCTCTCAGGGTGCTCCCCCTTATCGAGAACCTATGGGAGAGAGAGAGTTTGTGCTTTGTGCACTAATACACCGTACTGAGCGCGCACGCTGTACTGCTGCGTGCTGCTCTCTCTGTCTCTCTCTCTCTCACTCGCCGGCGTCTTAAACAGACAGAGGCTGGGGCTTTGCCTCTGTCGCTAAACAGCTGTCTATCTGTCTTTTATTTTATTTTATTTTTCTTTCTTTCTTTCTTTCTTTCTTTCTTTCTTTCTTTCTTTTCTTTGGCCCTGATACCTTCACCGGTGCAACCTAAATGATCGCACGAAGTGCGCCGGTATCAGGACCCTTAAATAAACACGCCGTCAGGTGCGGCTCGTTCAGGCTGATTGCCTGACGGTGGCATTGCCTAGCAACCGTGTGTATAAATGGCCGTGCTTTTGCCTGTTCAGAACTCCGCGTGGTAACAGCTTGCAGATCTGCCCGTTCTGACAAACATTAGATGAATATGATATTTATTGGTGAATTTACAATGTATAATAAATATTTTATAAGGATAAAGAAAAAGCTTGTTTAAAGGCTACGACTCATCCATGACACGTTCTAATTTTTTTGAATAACAAAACAGAATAGGAAAACAATATTAATTCCACACAATATTAATATAAAAAAATATTTTAAACAATAAAATATGCTTGCTCCTACCACAAGTTACTAAAAAAAATTAAAATTTACATTAACTTACCATAAAATACTGAGTGCTCTGAGCTTGATTCAGTCAGAAGTGAAGAATCCAGAAAGTTCTCCAAAGAATAAACCAACTGCTGGGTCAAAATAACACAACCAGTTTTTTTTTTTTTTTTTTAACAGACAGAAACAGAAGACCTATTAAGACTGTCATTAATCATGTCCCAATAGCTTCTTCTGACACATATTAAATATTATAAAATATGCCAAGAGACTTTCCACACACACAGCTTTAGCGAATATTACTAGTAATTTACCTAAAATTACATTTAAGATTACATTTAGGTGTTTTTTATTTGTGTGTGCTACAAACACATTTTTATCATAAAATACACTATAGCCGACTGTTGGAACAGAATATTAAAACATGAACTCCTCACACCCCCATATCAAAGTGCGACTAAAAAGGCGGAAAAGCAAATTAACATAGAAATAAGCTTGCTCCTACCACAACTACAACATTTAAAATTTAGGTAAAAATTCATATAAACTTACCATAAAATACTGCCAGCATTAAGTGCCGTGCTCCCCGCTTCAGAAGTGAAGAATCCAGAAAGTTCCTCATGCTGTTTCTCAATTCCAAAAACGCAAAGAGTGGACTTGACTTGGAAGTGCACACTCGAGGGTTTGAGGACTCTGGGTATAGTGCAAATAGAACGCAGCGTACAGGATGCTTCTCACAGCCGCAGTATATTATACCATAACCGTATTATACCAAAGATTACCTGTTAGAAATACACAAAATGAAAAAAAAAATAATAATCCGCTGTTTTAACCACTGCAGAGACACCACAGCCAGCGGTCATTTTCAGACGTTTCTGCCAAGATGAGGCTATGTTTTGCGGCTACATAAGCGCAGAGCACCGTAGGATTGCCTGGAGCTAAAAATCTCTGAAATCATTGGGGCACTTTTAAATAGATGCTATCTTTAATAACCGATTGATGTTTTGAGCTGTACACACATACATTCTCGCTTAAACAACTCTTAAAACGACACATTGTGACACAATAACAGTAATATTTCAAACATTTTGCAGGCTGCCGTTTAGAGAAATAAAGAATAAACCAGTTATTGGGTCAAAATAACCCAATCAGGTGTTAATTTGTAAATGTCCAACTACATCTCATTTGACCCAGCATTACCCAACCCAACAATGTGTTTACAGAAACAACCCAGCATTTTTTAGAGTGTAGTAATATATGAATTGTTTTATTATTTCAGTGGATTGCCAATTTCTTGTGTTGTCAGAGGAACTTGTCAGAGGAATCTGAGTGGTGGATTTTTGGTGTTTATAACAGTATTTATAAGTCACCAGCGATGATAATGATTGTTGAGTCACATAGTAGAGAAAGTATATGAAAAAAAATGAATCATCATTGTTTAGGCCATATACAGATCTGGCCATTCAGAACGCACGTTTCGAAAATTACATTCATTACCTGTAGGGTGCAGTTGTGTTTCAATCTGAGGTATTGTGTGTCAACTGAAGCCTAAAATATGTTAATCTCTCTCTCACGCCCATTGACAGTAAGTGATAAATGTGTTGAAGTCAAATTGTAAATACTGTATAACTATTTGTATTTATTCTTCATTTCCTTCTCAACTTCAATGGTTTTTCTTCATTAACTGTGCTTTCTCCATTCAGCATTATTATTAGTAGTAGTAGTAGTGCTGTGAATGTATTATTATTATTATTGTAACGCACCCGCGCATGTGTGTAAAAAGACGAGGTACAACAAAGAATACAAAAGTGTATGATAAGTTAGCCTAAAACAATATTGGTTTATTCTGTATATGCACTTTAAATATACACTAAACAACAAACACTACCTTTTGCAAAGTAAGTTGCGAGTGGGCGCTTTTTGTTCAAAAGGCTAATAAACGCAGATATGAACAGATTTATCAATAAAACTGCAGACATACTCCCCCAGACATGCAACAAACACAAAAATATATGATACTTGCTGAATACAACGCGACAGCACGCAAAATCCCTGGGTTTTAACTGCACTTTCTTCATTCATTATTATTAGTAGTAGTAGTACACTCTAACAAACCTCTAACAAATGCTGGGTTTCTGTAAACACATCGTTGGGTTGTTTATTCTGGGTTATTTCGGTACTTTAATCACACTGTTGGGTTGTTTTTACTATGAATACTAAAAGTGCCACATGATTAAACTCAATGCAAAAAACGGAAAAAGAAATGTCTAATTTTCCTCCCGATACCTTTTGTCTGCATTACAATGAACCGAGACTCAGCGCGTCTTCTTTCTTTGTTTGAATGTATAATATTTAAGTGAAATATATTTTGTGTATAGGCCTAAATATTCATTTTTTATTTATGGACAGGTGCATTATGTTTTATCTAGAAGCACTGCAATTTTCGCTGGTTTCAAAACACAATGTTTTCAGAGATTTGAGCTCCAGACAATCCCCAGGCGCTCTGAGCTCATGTACCCGGCCCCAACACAGCCAGACCTCGGAACGAACTCGGAAAACTACAGCTGGCTAACGTTCTCTGCAGCGGTTAAAACAGCGGACTAATTTCTTTTGGGTATTTCTAACAGGCAATCTACTGTATTTACATGATGTGAAGTTGTGCACATTTTGGGACCTTTTTGAAAACAAAATGGTTCTATCTACTTAAGAAAATAGTGTCAACCCAGCAAGAGTGTTACTTTACCCACTGCTTGGGTCAAATAATCAACCCAGCACCTAAACATTTAACCCAGCAGTTTTTAGAGTAAAAAATATTCAATTTTTCAAATAGCATAAAGAAATCTTAGGTTGTGTATAGCGTGATTAAAAACAATACAACACAGGTTATGGTAAATAAATTCTCAGACTCTTCCATTGCACAGATTAAAAAACAATCCATGCAATCCGTAGCTCAGTGGTCCGCACACAACCTCTCACACGGAGCCTTTCCCTGAATTCACCGTTTTCACAGGGGTGGGGCTAAGAAACACGCATCTTGGTTTATTCATACAGATGTACCTGTTTTACAGTACATGAAAATTTACCCTAAAAAATATAAGAACAGTGCCAGCTGGCACACCTAAAATAATACCGATTTATTTTTTATAGTGTAATTTTTTTTCTTAAACGTGTGCTATGCCGTTTAATTACAATATTTGTTCATTTAAAAATGTAATTTAAATGAGGTTTGGGCTCCGGAATGTTGAGCCTATTTCCTACGTAGTCTAATCAGAGCTCTTCCGTCTGCTCGGTTCATTTTCATAGTTGGATTTGATTTTTTCCAAGTGTAATTCATAAATTATGTTCATAATGATGAAATGAGATGCCCTAAATCATGCTTTAAAATTCATTTAAAATCATTGCGTGTAAAACTGTGGCTCACACTTTCACTTTACAAAAGGCAGCGTTTCGATCACAAAACTGATAAACGTGTGCAATTTATCAATAAAAATGCAGACATACAGTTTCGCTGATGGGGAATTGGCAGAATTGAGGGGTTTAAAACAAATTGACAAGACCGAGCAGACATCTCTGCCTAAAATTTTGCCAGCAAAACATAAAATAAATAGAAATAAAATGTTTAATGGTAGCAATTAAATCAGACTTCATAGGTGGATTTGATACTTTGAGTGTAATTCATAAATTTACTGAATATATTCAGATATTGTAAAATAACGAAACCCATTTCCTTCCTAGAACTTTTGACTGCATCACAATGAATTGAAGCTCAGCACATCTACTTTCCTTTTTTTCATCTGTAATATTTAAGTGAAATGAATTTTGCGGATCTGCTTAAATATTCGTTTTTATTTATGGTCAGATGTATTATGTTTGATCTGCATTACTGCGAGCCGCGATGACTTTCTGGGGGAGTATTTCTGCATTTTTTTATTGACGCATTGTTTATCAGCCTTTTGATGAAAACACTGCCTTTTGTAAAGTGAAAGTACAAGTCACGAGTTCACGCACGCTGATGAACAGCTTTATTTCACTCATAAATTCACAACCACATTCCAGCTATTATTTCCAGTCGTGGTCGAATAATGGATGAAATAATTATTCAATGCTGGACACAAACAGCAAAAAAGCATGATGATTATTATTATAAAAAGCCTGAAGCACTACGTGTGCATATAAGAATATTTACCTAAAAATATATATTTTTTTGTTCATTCATGTCTTCTGATGGTGCTCAATGTCGACACATTTTTAAGTTTTAACGAAAATAAGTTGACATATTCACTAATCAGGACATTCGCGTAGTTAAGACTATCAGATAGCCTACACACTAAAAAATGCTGGGTTGTTTTTACTACCCAAATGCTGGGTTGCCTCTGTTGGGTCATTTTTCTGGGTTATTTACAGGGAATTGGGTTCTTTTTTTAACCCAGCTTGCTGGGTTGGAGTTAGGTTAGCTAGTGACAGCTAACATCACAGATAAGAAGTTCCTTCCCTGAAGTTCACCGGTGTATTCAGTGGCTGTGTCAGCTTTGTGTCTTTTTTTCTTCCTCCTCAAGCATTTTAGAGGAAATGAAAACGTTAAATATAAGGTCTGTATACACACTTTTACTCACCTATGACTGAATTTGTTCACTGTATGTAACATTTATTACTCTTACCGTGTTACACTCAGCCTGCTCTGTGCTATAGCATGCTAGTTTATCTGACAATGGCTGCTAGCTAGCAAAACCAAAGAACCCCACCTGTGTATGAAAGAAACAGAAAAAATGTCTGAGCTTTTTAGCTTTCTTTGTAGAATGCTTGCAGGGTGTATGAAGGTGGTGAAGTGATGAATGAAAGCTAAACTGTTAATTGCAGTGCTAGCATTTAGCTAAGTTGCTAGCATTAGCAAACACAGCTGAGGTGTTCTAAAACACTAATCTTCTTACAAATATGCATACTAGCCAACCCTCTCGATTTTCCCATAAACTTTTACTTTCTTTAATTTCTTTCTTTCTAAGGTTGGAATGAACACCGTGGAATATCTCCAGCAGGCTGAAGTGTCGAGGCTGAACCCCTACATCCTGATGTTGGGAGTTAATGACCAGCACTGCTCTCAGGCATTTGTGCTTCTGAGTAATGTATAGTAATGATGTCGCTGTTGAACTTGTTTTGTATTATCTGATCTTGTGCTTTTGAAAAATAAATATAAATATTTGTTCAATGCAATGTACAATTAATTGGGTGGTGTTTATTGCATATATGTATTGTTTGCAAAACTTAAAGTGTTTTTGTAATAGACCAGTATATCAAAGTAATTTAACTGTTTAAACTGTTTTACCCATAGACATGTAAAACATAAAACTAATAATAACCTATTTGTGAGGTAGAATTAACTCAGCATTATAGTTAAATATGACCTAGCATTTGGATTGAATATTTACCCATCTTGCTGGGTTAAATAAATAACCCATTTTGCTGGGTTAAATTAACCCAGCATGTAGTTGGTCCAATATTTATCCAGCAGCTGGGTTAAAAACAACCCAGTTTGGATTGTTTTTAACCCAGCATTTTTTTTAGGTTGTACTATCAGGAAATTAAATTAAATTTTAAGACCATTTAAACCGAGGCATTGTCATGTCTTTCATTGTTTTGTCCCTGAAAAAACTGTCTAAGACTACTATATAAGAAACTTTTTTCATAATGAACTTTAAAGCACGATTTTGGCCATCTCATTTCATTATTATGGAAATAATATGAAGCACATATACACACATTCATCATGAAAGATCTATTGTACTTGGTCTGGCTTTTAGATAAAGTCCTTCCATGCGCCATTTGGCGGATATTCAGTGAAACACAATAAATTTATTTAAATTCCAAGCTCCAAGCTTACCTGTTGTATGGGAGTGCATATTAATCTTTCCTGATTTTGCGCTCAGCTGGCAGGAAAGTGGTACAGGTACAGTCTCTGGTGCAGGGTAGGTAGAAGATCCCACATGGATGGAGTGGGCTCATCATGTCGCCCACCATCAACGTAGACATGCAAGTAAAAAAAACTCCGTGAGCATATAAGAGACAAAAAAAAAACATAACACAATGACAAACCTTTAAACACAGTCTTTGAATATAACTGTGCGTGTGTGTGTGTGTGTGTGTGTGTGTGTGTGTGTGTGTGTGTGTGTAGAGCTCTGAGCAGTTCAAAATTCTGATTAACCTCCTGAGATCCGTCCTTATATGAGAACATCATGGTTTTCTCCCATCTCTATGGTCTATATCTTTGCTCAATCCTTATATGGTGGTATAATTCCTTCCTGTTTGAGGACATTGATAAAGTGGGTAGTTATCGGGTGCTAAGAAAGGGAACCGCTCAGGAGGATTTACATTGTACACAACTGTCCAGGTCTCAGGAGAGTACATATCATTACCCAGTACAATTATTCATATACTATAGGGTCATAAGGATTGACACAGTCAAATAAATTACCATTACAGACCATCAGAATCACAAATAGCCTCCACTGGGAAACAAATAAACATCTCTAAAAGATGAGAATTACACAATCATTTACTTCAGGCACAAGAACACACAATGTTGCTGATCTGTGACAGTGCTAAAAACCAATGGAAGATCTAGTGCTCATGGCAAGCTGGGTGACCTCCCACCCAACCTGACCAACAAATTTCATTTTTGTACACATAAAATACTCACCATTTAAAGTACAAATTGTACTTAAGTCGAGTAACACAAGCAGAGAGACAGATCTCTGATCACTGTGGTTTACCAGTTTAACCATCGCTTACTCTGTGCTTTATGAGTCCTAAATCCTTACTGAAACCTTTCATGATTGTTTTTCTGATGTAAATATGAACATAGCTTCTGCGCTACATCTTTTTATAGAATCTTGGGGATAAAGTGGAGGTTTGATATCAGCCTATAGTTGTGCAGTTGACAGGGGTCAAGGTCAGGTTTCTTAATTAGGGGTCTAATAATTGCTATTTTAGATTATTTATGAACATTACCATTCCTGAGTGAACATTTGGATAATAGAGGGTTCACTATAATTCTAATATGATCTCTATAGTCATATAAAGTGTGTGAGGTTTAAATAATCCAATGCCACCAGACTGTACATGTATCTTGATATTCAATGATAAATGGTCATGGAGGTATAGAATCACTGCATATAATGTCCAGGATCACAGTTCCATGCACATTTATCCTGGTATAACTATCCGCAATCCACAGGTTTTGCTCGGAAGAATTATATACCACCATTAGACTGTACAGAGGACTGGGCACACTTACAGGGAGTAATTTAAGCCAGTCACAGATGTGCAGTATGTGCACATGGGGCGTGAAGGCTGGCCTGTGTAGTCCGTTCCTATAGAAGAGCTAGTGTAAATCAAACTGCTGAAAGGTTAATGCTGGTTGTGATAGAAAGGTGTTTTTAGGAGTGTTAGTATTCATAAAAAATAACATGCTTTAATGCATATGATTAATATAATATAGAAGATTGATGATGAAATCAGTACTTGTGACTCGTTTTCTATTGAAACGCATGTTAATTGACTGGGTGGGTGTTCATCAGGACAGTAGGGGGCGATGTTGAGCGCATTCAACCTTCAAAGTGTAGAAGAAGAAACACAAGCCGTTAGAAGGGGAAGAAGAAGAAACTCTTGCGTTTAACTGTATTCTCTATAATTGTGTGATTATGAAGTGATTATGGCTTCTGCGTTGATCAGGAATTGTTGTAAACTCCGCCGGATAAACAGCACGACGTGTTCCTTCATGTCTCAGGTGTCGGGTGAGTTTTAATCGCGTGCTTAAGCTGTTGGACGCGCAGCGCGAGACGGGGTGCTTGGAGGTCGTGTTGTTGCCATGGTGATGTGAAGCGTCGCGCCGTGAGGGACCTGTGACTAGGGCTAAGCGTGATATCAGTATCGCGTGCGTGTTCTATTCTGTAAATCACTGACACCATTTCTCCCAAATCTAATTTATATAAATAAATGAAAGATTTTGTCTGTACGTTTCATGCATTGAAAGACTCAAAACCAGTCTCAGAAACATTTTCTGTCGGTCTGTCTGTCCAGCGAGATTTTTGTCACAGCATCACGCAAAACTGTCTGGACTGAATGCAATTTTTTTGCCAGTCCTTCGGGTTTTGCCTGGAGTTTAACTTGCACTGAATATTTTTACTGGGATTAGTTCATATTTTCACTTTGGCTGAAATAACAGGACTGAAGTCAATTTTAACACGCTGGAGTCGTTTTAAGACAAAATTTCATCTTTATCCGATCTACTTTTTCAATTTCTCATCTGTGATTCACTCTCCGATTACCGAACAGGGAGTGTATTTGTCTGACCACCAAAGAAGTACAACTTGGTGTAAACAAGGCGTAAGATACTCAACCTTACAGAATGTGATTTCTGTGTATTAATAAGTTAGACAGAGAGTTCTGCTGTACAGAAAGACACACAGACATGTACGTGGACTTCAACCTGAAGCAATAATATCACTCATTACATTAAAGATCAGCAGATTATTTTTACCTTTAAACATTCATATATTTCTACAAACTCTTTAAACATCAACGACGCATACTAACCTTAGTTATTTAGAGCATTTATTTAAAGAACATGAAATCACAAACACAGATTTTCTATGCTTCTCGGCACGTCTCCACCCAGCTCTCACATCACTCTTGGGTAAATTTATAACCTTCTTGGTGCAAACAATCCAGCAGCTCAGCTTTGTGTGATGACGTATATCCCTTCGTCTTCATCTATGTTCCAGAAGTTTCCAGTGTGGGTCAGATCTGGAGATCGGGCCGGCTATGACAAGGTTCTGATCTTCTGGTCCTCCATTCATTCATCCATACACACCTTGACTGACCTGGTTGTGTGGCACGGAGCATTATCCTGTCGGAAAAACCATCCTCCGAGTTTGGGAACGTGGTCAGATCAGAAGGAAGCAAATATTGTACATGTCTTGATTCACACGTCCTTCAAAAAGACACATCTGTCCAGGTTTGCTGAAGCATCTCCAGATCATCACCAATCCTCCTCCAGATTTCACACTTGATGTGAGACACTGTGGCTTGTAGGTCTCTCCAGATCTCTGTCTAACCTTAAGACAACCAGGTGTTGTCCAAAGCTGAAAGTTGGACTCATCAGAAATGATGACCTTCTCCACAGTTTTTTACAGTTTCTCAATATCTTTTGCAAACCTCAACATGGCACGTCTTTACTTCTCATTGCTGAAGGTTTTTTCTTTTTTTTTACATGCATGTCCTTGCCATGAGCTTCACCCAGCTCCAGTTTGATGCTGAAGGTCACTCGATGAGCTTGCACTCATCCCTCCACTCTCTAGCTTAGTGTCTGCTGCTTGACATTGTTCTTGTGTCCTGCCATCTTATTTTTCTTATTTTAAGGAATTTTTAAGGAAGGAAGCAGCCTGAGACACTCGCTGTATCCATGTGACATCAAAACCACCATCGAAGCCTTCTTTTCCTAACTGAAAACTTCTTTTCAACTGTTTGGGCATGATCAATGGTTCATAAAAAATCCAATTTTGTTGTTGTTTTAAGTATTTTTGTTTGTTTTTGTTTGAAACATTTATGTATAAAAGAATGTTCTATTATGGTTAGTTTGTTATTAACAATTTATTTGGTTTTAATTACTCAGTTTTAAATATTCTAAAGAATATTGGACTTTAAAGGTAATTCACACGCAGTTAGAAGACTTATAAAGTATAAAAGTAGAACATAAAACAGTGCCAGTGTTTGGATTTACGTTTCATGAGGCTTTTCATTGTAATTCAGCATAGGAAAGAAAAGTTTTGGCGCCCCTCGTTGCAGCTCTGATCTGAAACACTGCTCATTTGTAATTATTTTTATCTAAATAAATAAAACCCAGTGGTGTAGAGACACGTGGTGTTTTCAGTCCTGCACACATTTTTCTTTTCCACATTCAAGTAAAATGAGAGTGTAGACACATCATTACGTAAGTTACACCAGTGTGACCTTTGACTCCTGGACTTTTGGAGACAAACTAGAATCTGAGCAAGAGTCCCTCGAGAGCAGAGAAACGCAGGTTCAGAGTGAGACGAAAGAACAGAGCACGGGTGCAAGGTTTATATTCAGTATGTTCAAATGTTAACCGTGAAGATCTGCAAGAGTTTGGGTGAGCGATCGGGTGATCAGTGTGGGTGATGGGTCGGGTTATGGAGAGCGTGCAGAGTAACGTGCTTCAGCCAGGATAAATACAACAGCTTTTAAAAAATGTGTGAAGGTATGTACAGGAACAGGGGACCGAGTCACAAGGCCATTCCTGAGCTGTTCTCCTGAACGCTTTAAATGTTGTTGAATATCAGTGTATATGTATGAGGACTGTATTATATATTATGATTAGTATATCTTGCACAATATTTTTCTATTCCGGACAATCATTTTTGTACCAAGATTCAAGTCCCACTACACATACATTACAGTGTATATATTGCTAGTAGAATTATATTTCGTTTTTTCTTTTGTTTATTCTTACGAGAGCTACCAAACAAATTTCGTTGTATTGCCACACTGGCAATAAAATCTCTCATGTCTCTCTCTCTCTCTCTTATGCAATGTGAGTCACTGTGTTGTTGTTGTTGTTGTTTTATTTAGGCGTCAGAAATATAAGTACCATCCAGTATGCCACTCGACCCGACCTGCCCAAACTCGCCTACAGAAAGCTGAACGGGAAAAACCCGGGAGTCGTCTTCCTCCCCGGCTTCGCCTCCAACATGAACGGCAGGAAAGCTGAAGCTCTCGAGGAGTTCTGCAAATCTCTGGGTCACTCGTACCTCAGGTAACCCTCGCAGAGGATTTTCAATTAACTCTGTTAACGGCATTTCTACTGCAACAGCTCTAAATTTGTTTAACATGGATATGTGATGTCTTCTGAGGAGACGTATACTCATGAACGGACGGAGACTCCAGTGTTTACGTAACACCTATGTAACAGTCAGAGATAAAGCCGTAGCATTATTAAATGATAGCTTGTGTAAGGATTTCTTGTTTTTCGGTAGACCCCCTTTGGTCTACTCAGTGCTCCGCTTGTATTCTGCTGACCTGCCCGAGCTCAGGGAACCCCTCAATGAAACACACAAGTCAGTGCTCAGTCAGAGATTCAAAGTTTATTGTGGAAGACAGAAATATATACATGCACACACACACACACACGCATACACACACACAAGCACCAAAAGGAGAGTACAGGAGTGGTTACATCTGGCCTGGATGTTGGAAACCTCCGATGGTTTTACGACTTGTTCCTTAGTTTAATCTATGTTCGTGTTTGCTGATAGTGCAGCGTGTCAAGGTTAAAGAAAGAAAACACTCTGTTCTTATGCACAAAGAAGAATCGTGAAACACACAAAAAATTAAATATTCTCTACAGGACGCTTCTGGAATCCGATACTTCGGATCGGGTGATTTATGGAATAAACAAGTAGCAAGTGTATTTTTTTTTTAGGTTCGATTATTCAGGCTGCGGAGAATCAGAGGGGAAAATAACAGACTACAACATCGGCTCGTGGAAGAAGGACGTCCTGTACGTGCTGGATGAGTTGGTGGAAGGACCTCAGGTGAGACAGAAAGTGCATTGACAACAAGATCTAAATGTCTTCCTGTGACTGAATAGATCTTTTCCTGCATCTCTAGTACGAACACATCATGGGTTTATCATTATTTGGTTTATTATTATTTGCTGTACTTTATGCATTTTAAGTGACTTAAATATGTGACTTAAATATGTGACTTAAAAATTAAATTAAATATTTGTATTCGATTGTTATACACACTTCTGCTTCCCTTCTGCTTTTCAAATGTTCTTTGTGAGACTGCACACTGTCTACATTTTTTATTGCTGCTTTTAGATGGAGATTTAATAAACACATCCCTACAGTATATACAGTAGCGAATAAAAAAAACGGTTTTGTATAAAGCAGCATGACAGCAGTGACCATAAAGTTTTGCCTGATCAGGTCAGAGTGTGTGTTAATGTTCACATAAAAGAACTCAGATTAAAACTTTTCACTGACCGTGCAGTTATGTCGTATCCCACTTCAAAACCCCAAATGTATTTTAGCCAATTGAATTAGATCTCACGTCTGTGGTGTGTTTCTCCCTCCGCTGCATGACCGCCACCTGACTGTAGATTTTGGTCGGCTGCAGTTTGGGCGGATGGCTGATGCTGCTAGCTGCTCTGGCAAGACCGGAGAAGGTCGCCGCCCTTGTGGGCATTTCCACAGCCGCGGATCACTTCGTCACAGCCTACAATGAACTCCCTGTTCAGGTGAGGACGGATTTAGAGAATTTAGATTCATCCTTCTGCGGTGGCTTTGAAAAATATATATAAAATATATATAATGAGTGTTTCATTTACTTTCATTTAATTTTAATTTGTTGGTTTTTTTTATGTAATTTGAAGATTATGCACAGCAAAATCCTTAGTCTTGAATGAACACCCAGAGTCTTGATTTAACACCCCAAGTGTTTATATATGACCTAATGGTCACGAATGTACTCTGAAAGTGTTAAATCAACACTCTGGGTGTTCATTCAAGACTAAGGATTTTGCTGTGTGGTGATCCTGTAACGTGTTTTATTTTTGTTAGTTCAAAATATGCGTCAGCCGATGTACCCGAGAACAGCATAGGAATGGCATTATAACGAATATGCTAGCTTTAGATACTGTGGACACTAGAGGTACTGTAATAGAACGCTATGAATGAAGAATTTAAAGTAAAGAAGAGAGTGTATTTACCATGAATGAGTCAAAAAAGACAAAGAAATGAAGAATGAATTGCAATTTGCCAAGCACTCACTGGTGTTTGTAAGAAGAACGTAGTATAGTGGAACCTCTGCATACGAATCCCCTCCCTCACGATTTTGTAAGAATTTAGATTTTCCAAGAAATTTGCACCGGGATACGAAGCATTTTCAACATACGAACGAACGCTGACTAAATGGCATGTCTGTCCGAGAGCCGTTCAAAACTTGAGCCAAGCGAAGCAAGTTTACAAACTTTACAAATTTTCACCTCAAGACCTCACCTTCAGATGCTGTAATTCCTTCAATCGCAGGTCTGTCGTTTTTCAGAGCTTTTCTCCCACGTCTTCACACACTTACTTAGAGAATTTAACCTTATAGAGTTTGTGATCCTTTGATATACTGTTAGTAAGTACTAACCGTCCAGCTCGCGATCAGTGTATAATATTGACGTATGTCCCGCAGACGAGGAAGGAGGTAGAGGAGCGCGGGTTCTGGTCATTCCCCAGCCGCTACAGCGACGAGGGGTCGTACACCCTGAGCGTGGACTTCCTGCAGGAGGCGCAGTCTCACTGCGTGCTGCAGAGCCCCATTTCCGTGTCCTGCCCCGTGCGGCTCATCCACTGCCTGCAGGACGCCGACGTCCCCTGGCACGTGTCCATGCAGGTGGCCGAGCGTGTTCTCAGCAGCGACGTCGACGTCATCCTGCGCAAACACGGCTGCCATCGCATGTCCCAGAAGGATGACATCAAGCTCCTCGTCTACACCATCGACGACCTCATCAACAAGCTCACCAGTCTGGGGTGAAACACAACAACAGATCCAATCAGGAATTATGGGAAAAATTCCATCCCATAGCTAGCTTCAAAATCTGACTTGTTTATACAAATGTCAGAAACACTTTATTCACGTTTAATAATGTACATGTTTGATAGTGTTAAACATGAGCACTGGCAAAAGCAACACTTGCTAGCATGGCGCAGGATTCACAGGTTGCTAGCTGATCAGCACATGTGGTAATGTTTATCTGTTTCGGTTCTGTGTATCTTGCTAGCTTTTTTGCGCTAATCTGCTCAGGAAATAAAATACCAGAATAAAAAATATCATGATGTCCTTTTGTTGACACACAGAGACCTAAATACTTTATTAAGGTAACCTTTGACCTGTGAATTCTCCATCCTTGGTTTTGTGACAAAGCATTTGGAACAAACAAAACGCCTGGCTAGTTAATGTCACGTCTGCGTTCACTTCATGGCGTCACGTTGCCTGGTTTCAGATCAGTGTTGAGGAAACGCTCGTGTGTGACTCGATGTGAATGTGTGTGTGTGTGTAGACAAATTTAAAACAAGTTAGTTTTATACACCAGGTGTAAAGCGGTGAGTGTTTTCCAGCTTTATTCATAATTTTTTTAAGCGAACATCGGCATGACGAGGCGGTTCAGCAATAAAAGCGCAGGGTTGGTTACCGTGTGTCTCTCTTTAATAAGTTATTTTATCATGTACAAGATTTATGTACTTTATTTTTATATATAAATGTTCTTGTATTTTCAGAAGAAACATTGTTCTACTTCTGTCATTTCTTTAATTAAAAGTAAAAAAAATTCTTCCTTTTCTTTTAAAAAGTGTGTATTCTAAAAATTAGAAGTAAATATATTTCACTACAAATTGAACGATTTACGATCAGTTTATTGTGTGTGTGTGTGTGTGTGTGTGTGTGTGTGTTGTGTGTTTGTTTTGTGTGTATCTATGAATTACTCACTACACAAACATTACTAAGTTAATTGAGTTTCATTCTATTACATTTTTTTTTAATTATCCGGTGAGAGGCCATGATGCGTGTTGTGTTGATGATAGTACTACTGGGAGGCAACATCTGATAAATAGATAGATAACACACACACACACACCATCTTCTTCCCCCGTCACAATTCCTGACCAAAATACGCACATTTATTGTCGTTGTTGTTTACCTAATTGTATTGCTTAGTCTAGTATATTATTTAATTTTTTATAAACAATTTATGAGCCTTTATTTCTAATATCTTATATGTGTTGTATAAAGTGGTATAAAGTAATGCACACAATACAGTGTTGTTTTTAAAACACTGCCTGGCCAAACAACAAAGTAAGTCTCTCTCACACACACACACTATGAGTTGCACTACAGTGTCCCAGAGCCGCTCTCTCACACTCTGGATACGGCGCGTGCCATCAGGGAGGAAACCCTCCATAGATGTGATGTCCTGGTGATTCAGTACATTCAGGTGGTCAGCTGACTTCATTTTATTGCCACATAATGTTGCTGAGTCTAGACCTGAGCGACTGAAGCAACCCCAGATCATAACACTGTCTCCAGAGGCTTGTACAGTGGACACTATGCATGATGGGTGCATCGCTTCATGCGCTTCCCTTCTTACCCTGACACGCCCATCACTCTGGAATAGACTCAGTCCGGACTCATCAGGTCACATGACCTTTTTCTATCGCTCCAAAGTCCAGTCTTTATGCTCCTGAGCAAATTGAAGCCTTTTTTTCTGATGAGTCTCACTAATGAGTGGTTTTCTTATGGACAGCTGTTTAGTCCTGTTTAGATGTTTTACCATGCAACTTCAGGTGTTTCTTTGGTATATGTGTTTCTGAATACATTCAGTTAATGGTTAGGCTTAGGGTTTAATAACGTCTTTGACAGTTCCTAACCCAATTCCTGTCATTGTAATATCATCTTTTTTGATTCTGGCAAAAACTTGATCCATCTAAAATGGAAGCTTATTTTAGCCGGACAGTTTATGATTCAGTGTATAAATAAAAGTTGGAACACTGCACTGTTTAGAGAGTAGACACAGTGAAACATTCACAACTGCGCGGATGTCCGCTTGTCAGGTGGTAGAAAGTGCTGAATCTGATTTTACCCTCACTCACGCGGGAGTGTTCATGTTTCAGTCGCACCCGGTCCTGAAGGAATTTCTCCCACGTATACACAAGTCTGTGAAATCCATCGAGGCCAGTGTCATGTGACAGAGGGCTGCCAGAGCCGCAGGCTGCAGGTCACCGTCCAAACCCACGTAGCTAGTTCAGAGTCACGTTACTATACTCATTTTTATCTCAAAGTTAATACAAGAGTCTTAGACCTCTAAAAATGTGTGAGTTAAGATTGCACTTGCATTACCGCCACCTTCTGGTCTTTATCTCCCTCATCTTCCATTCAGTTTAGATCCTCTGTTATCAAATATGTTCTTCCTTGTCCTTTTTCTTCATTTTCTAATTTACTTTTTACAGTGTACTCAACCTTTTTAGATATATAAAAAATTATTGTGCTTGTAGTATAGTGCAATTTGACCAGTATTAACATGGCGGTAATGCAACATGGTGGATGCCAACGGCTTGTCAGTGTGTATGTAGAAAAGACGAGCTCTCTCCTTCAGCTCCTTCTCCTTCATTTTGAGGAATTGAGAGAGATGATAGATGAGGGAGATCAAGACCACACAGTGGTGGTGATGCAACTTATTGGATGCAACCATTGTAAAACAAGAATAATGAACGAAGGAAATCCGATTGAGCATCCTGTGGAACCACCCACATCGTGGGCTGCGGTGCTGCCGCTGCACACCGGCCATAAATTTGGAAAGGATGAGTAACGTTGTGAGAAGTATTTTAGAAAATGGAGAAAGAAGACAAGGAAGAAAGTATTTACTGGGTTTCTTAATGGTGACTGGACTTGAAAAGAGGAATTGAACGAAAGAAGATTAGGGAGATCAAGGCCAGAAGATGGCAGTAACACAACATAGTGGATGCCAACCGCAGGTGAACAACAAGAAGACAAGTTCTCTGACGCAGCAGCGATATTTGTTCTTTTCTCATATTATTTGTGTCTTCCTGCAGAGTGTAGACCCATGTAAATGTCTATAAATGACAAATGAAGTGAATTTTGCATAATAGCAGTCCTTTAATGATCATTGTACCCTGATTGGGTGGAAGGTGGCAGATAATCCTCCCTCCCTGTCCATCATTACGCTCTGAGGAGTTTGCACACTGCTCTGCACTCTCAGCATCAGAAGCAGCTCCTCCACATTGTGAACAAGTGCTGGATGGAAAAGGCGAACACACAGACAAGCTGATTCTGTGGAGTGAGACTTCGATCACAAAGGTCTGATCAATTATGAATAAGCAAGAATTATGTTTTTATATAAAATGAAAATTATTTTAAAACTGTTTAAAAGAAGGACTGGGTAGAGAAAGCTTTGAGACACCCATTTGGATTTCTACAGAGCCCCTAAAGAGAAAATAAATGCAGATTAAAAAAAAAAAAAGAAGAATTTTTTTTTTTTTTTACAAAGAAAGATTAGTTAAATAATCTTCATCATTAATAATCGAAAATGTATTCATAAACGCATTAGCATCTCACTCAGACACTGAGATAAGAGTAATAATTAATAAAAGCTCATGGCATGGACGATTGGCTCGCTTTCATATTTGGTGAACAACAATCCAATTATAGATGAGGATGAACTCTTATAATCAGTTATAATGCAGAGGCGGGATTAGTTGGAACAAAGATGGAAATTATACTAAACATACACCAGCACAATAATCCTCATCAGTAATGATAGTCCTATTTAAAAATAACTTAAACTGATACATTAATGTGTTAAAGCCTCATGCTGTAATTTAATGAGTTAATCTTGTGTTAGCTACATTGCGAAATCTAACAAATCATAGAATCATAGCGAAATCTAACAAATCAGGGATTAGTCCGAAAAATTCAGGAAGTACAACAAACCTAATGTTTCATTAGCTTGCTAACAGATTGAGAGTCATTCTGTTTTATTTCGGTTAGAATGAAATAATGATTATTTATAAAAACATGATTTTGGAAATGTTTGAGCAGCTCACTTCTTACACTGACCCAGAGATACTCTCATCTGTCTCACAAACAAAAAAAAATCCCTTTTACTGTACGTATGTTTTTTTTCCTCCCATGTTCAGTAGATTTCAGAAGCACTTTACTCCGAGATATTTCTCTGTTCACACTGCCCGTGCTTCTCTCCTCTTCTATTGCGGTGAGAACTACAGGATGTGCACGGAAATGCTGAGGAAACAAAGAGCACATCTCGACACGATCGCCAGCTGACAGCAATAGATCAGACAGATTACCCTGATCGGACAGTGACGGATGATCCAATGACTGATGGCTCTGCTGATTCTGCGCCCGGTGGTGGAGCTGCTCTTTGTTGGATGCTTTTCTAGTTTAGAAGTGCAGACATTCTAAGCCTCAGAAACTAATAGAAGCTCAATCAGTGCATCATTTTATTCTGATTCATTCCCTCACACACCTGAGACCCTGGTTTACCTTACGCACCTGTTCAGAGCTGGAACTGATGAAAATTAATTGAGATTCTCTGGCCTTTCGGTTAGGTAACACTTTTAGACAAGAACATAATAAATTCCTATTGTTTCACAGTGTGTGAAGCCTTTTGTTTATGGTTTTTACTGAATGCACATCACAATTGCAATTGAAAACTGTTCGCAGTAGCAGGGCTTTTTTTTGAGACTCTAGTTGACCATTTGGCCCTATGTACACCCTCCCCTGGCTCCCTCCGGTGTCGGGAGGCAGATCTGGCTTAATCCACTAAAAGGATGCTAAAAAGGATCCCATTCTGTGATGGTGAATCGGTTCCCAAATGAATCAGTTCTTTGAACCAATTTGAATGAATTCGTTTGGTAAAAACGGCATCACAAAGACACATGCATGTGGCAGACATGAGATCAGATTTAGCCTATCCCAGTGGTGACCACTGGAATTATTCCCATTTTTTTACTACCATGGTAGGCCCTCTGCTCAACATTCACACGCCACGGGCAATTTGGGAACGCCAATTAACCTAATCTGCATGTCTTTGGACTCCGGAGTGCCCGGAATAAACACACTAAGCACAGGGAGAACGCCATGCAGACAGCTAACCCCTACGCCTCTAATATATTAGTGCCTACTAATATACAGTGGAACCTTGGATTACAAACATAATTCATTCCAAAAGTGGGCTTGTATATCAAAACACTTGTAACCTGAATTTTCCCACAAGAAATAATGGAAACTCAAATTATCCATTCCACAGCCCAAAAAAATAAATACATAAAAATAATTTATACAAAATATAAAGTAAAAAATAAAACAAAGTTTCCGCTTGTGCACACAGGTGTCCGTTTCTGGTGAAGGCATGCACAAAGTGCAGGCTGACACAGAAAGAGAAAATGGATCTTTAACCTCTCTAATGATACTTTCTTGTGCTTTACACGCGCACACACATGTATTATAAGAAACAGTACACGCGCGCTGTACACATACATACAAACACAACCGCACACATGCACGGATGTTGGTTATACCAGTGAGAGACGAGCACTAAGACCCAGCAGGGGAGATGATTACCCACAATTCTGCTGTGCAAGAGAGAGAAAAATTGTTGGCTCGGTTGTGATCACGTGACACTCTGCGTCAAAACAAGAAGTACATCCGTGATACATGACACTCAGTACTCGTAAACTAAGACTTGTTAGTTTTTCAAATGTATTAAAAATCCAAACCGTGTTACTCGCAATCCGAGGTTCCACTGTATTTACTTCTGCATTTCTATTTAATATGTATTTTAAATAATGAATTTAAGATTTTCACCAAATGTAAAAGTAGTTTTAGGATGTATCTTGAAGGTGTACAATACCTCTAAATTCATGCAACCAAATTACAAAGAATTGCATTTTACATTATATTTTAATGTACAGCCTAGCATAGGCACCCATCATTAAAAAGGTTTGTAGAAATAGTTAAAAGGTTGAAGCTAAAAATATTATTATTATTATTATTATTTCAGGGTGAAACCCATGTACATGTCTGTGTGTCTTTCTGTACAGCAGAACTCTCTGTCTAACTTATTAATACACAGAAATCATATTCTGTAAGGTTGAGTATCTTACGCCAGATCAGGCAGATATCTAAGGACTGCCAAAGTTTCCTTACTTTCTGTCCAGACAGTTTTGCGTGATGCTGTGACAAAATCTGACTGGACTGACATACAGACATACAGACAGAATTCCTTTCGGAGACTGGTTTCTGGTCCTCCAAAATATGAAACGTAAAGATATCATTGGAAGTGCGAGTTCTGACCGATGAAGATGTTCACAAGATGTAAAATTAGCTTTAGGACTAATCTTAGAATTAGCTTGAAGGAGTGCAGTAACTCAAGCACAAAGAATTGCAATTCTGCACTATATTTTAGTGTACAGATTGTGAACAGTGAATCATCTTGCATGTGTCGGTTCGGGTAAAAACGCATTGGTTCAGAGGGGTCGACTCAATGAAGTGACTCGTGATGAAGAGCTCTGTCTCCTCGCTGTGCCAAGTGAAACAGACGGAGCGGACCGCAGGGTGAGTGCAAACGTCCCGCCTTCCTTCATCCCCCTCTTTCACATCTTGTGCATTAATGCGTCTCATTTTAAACAATCATTTATCTTTTATTATTTTTATTGTTATTATTCAAAGAGCTTCGGGTCTGGTGTTTGATCTCTGTGCATCACGTCGCTTTATTTTTCTGTAAAGAATGCTTTGATGTGTTTAGTGTTACATTACCGTGATGATGGGTTTATGCGGCGTGCGACGCGCGCGCGCGCGCGTGTGTGTGTTTATATTTGATAATCAGCACGAGATGATGCACTGCGCTCACGCGCCTTTGTTCATTAAAGATCAAAGCTGTTGTTGGTGTGGAGGCGCGCGCGCTGGACGCCATGCAGAGCGCCACTTCTAATTATGAAGAGTGTAACACGCGCACACACACACATACGCACACACACACACAGCAGGAGAGAGCTGATGGATGACGCCAAAAAATCCATAAATCTGCCTGCTTTTTAAATTGTGTTACTGTTTGTGTGTGTGTCTGTGCTGACATGTCATCATTTCATGGCTGCATGTTTGTTTGTTTCTTTGTTTGTTTCTTTGTTTTTATCCCCCAGCAGTCCTCCTTGTGTCCTTACTGCAGAACAGTGCTACTCAGAGCCGATGGCGAACCGAGGGCCGAGTTACGGCCTGAGCCGTGAGGTGCAGGAGAAGATCGAGCAGAAGTATGACGTGGAGCTGGAGGCTCGACTCGTGGACTGGATCGTGGCTCAGTGTGGAGGCGAACTGCAGTGCCCGCAGCCTGGCAAACAGAACTTCCAAACCTGGCTCATGGACGGCACGGTGAGGGAGAGGAACCTCGGGCAGCCGTGTCCGTATGAGGCATTTGACACGTGCAGGAACAGTGAGTCGAGGCAGGATGCTCTTCACTACAGGAACCTTCATAGAACCTTTGAGCTGAGTTTAGTTTCAGGAAGCTGTTTTTGTTTTGTTTGTTTGTTTAGTTCCGATTGAGAAGCGTCCAGATCAGGGATCACCTCTGACTGCTAGTGGAATCATCAAGCAGGAGCAACACCAGGCTGGTTTATTAACCTGCCTTCTTTATATTAGAGACAGCGTGTAGAGTGTTACATGTATTATTATTATTATTATTATTATGATTTAATTACATAATTTATAAAAGTGGAACAAAAAAGATCAGCAAAGTTTCCATGTTTCTAGTAACGCACAAAGGCTACGTATCATTACCTGTCTGAAGTCACGCACATCTTGTGTTTTAACCCCAATGTGACACAGATTTAATTTTTTTAGATCAGATACGTGGTCATGTGATTTAAATAAGAACAGACAGACGCGAATTTGTGCGACTTTTTGTCTCTGCGCATGTGGTCAGAGACAGCGCTCGCTGATGTCATCAGTCAGCACCAGCAGCGTGGGAATTTCATAACAGTGCTAGCAACAACTGCTAAAATAGCTAAAGAGTGGTGTCTG
Source organism: Clarias magur (assembly GCA_013621035.1). Lineage (NCBI taxonomy): Eukaryota > Metazoa > Chordata > Actinopteri > Siluriformes > Clariidae > Clarias > Clarias magur. Next base: position 6,139,735 of record QNUK01000004.1, on the reverse strand, counting down.
GTTTTCATCCTTTTTCTTAACCTCAACAAATACAGCTGATTATAAACTGCTCGTCGTCCTCCAGAGCAAAACCCCAAGCGGAATCCTGCTAAAATCATAACCACTGTTTGCTGTTAATAACATGAAGTTTATTATACTGAGTTATCTTCAGGTTTGGTTCTACACTAGGGGTCCTCAAATGGTTCCAGAACCATACACACACCCACACATACCTATTCCTGACCAGATTTCAACTGCTTTTCCTGAATTTTGAGAATGAGATGGTAGTGCAGGTCTAAGCTGCACAAACATGGGTGACTTGGTGATTTTTATAGTTAATGTTGATTGACACTAACATGACCGTCGTTCTCTGTGCAGATTCTTTGCCGACTCATTAACAGTCTCTACCCGGGCGACATGCAGCCCATAAGGAAAATTCCTGAAACCAAGATGGCTTTTAAGCAGATGGAGAAAATCTCTCAGTTTTTGCAGGCTACAGAAGCTTATGGTGTTACCAGAGGAGACATTTTCCAGACTGTTGACCTGTGGGAAGGTACTACAAACACACATACAGTACACATGCCTGCAGACGCACGCATACACACACGCCCTGTTTGACCACAGTTGTCTTTGCTGACTGCATGCAAACAGAGAACAGTGGAAATTGGGATGTTTGTGATAACTCTCATCATCCTCACACAACTGTAGAAACCTGCAGGATCCCTGGCCGACCCCGGCGCAAAACCACGAGGTCAAACACAAGGCAGGCGTTTCAGGTTACTGTGCATCAGCAGAATTTGATTCCTATTTAGTTTGATGCATGGATGGTGTAATTAATTCCCCTTTACAGAAAGCACACATGTGGCTCAACACATGGCTGACATTAACGTCAAATCACACTGTTGTTTTTCTCTTTTGAATAAAAAAAAAATGATTAATGTATTATATTGTTTGTTTAAAAAAAAAAAAAAAAGGTAAAACGATCTAGCATGCCTAATCTGCCTCTGCCAGGAGGTTATTACTTCACCAAAAGGAGGCTATTTCGTCAAGAAATTGACCCGAATCATACAACCACATCGAGCTGTGTAGTTTGTTTAAATCAAACTGTAAAGTTTCTCTGTACTTCTATACTGTATGCGCAGTTTCCCTGTAGGTTTGGATTAATCAGTTTATACTGTCAAAACAAGTATGAGAAATCCCCCCCCCCTTCACAGCACCTTCACTTGCCTAACCTTCATCTGTGCAACCCTGACCTACAGGTAAAGTAAAAGCCATTGAATAAAACCAGCTAAATTAAAACCCAGAGACCAACATTCATCCACTTGAGCTATAGGATTTTGTTTTTGCACAGAGCTTTTCACCTTCACATAGCTAATGCTTGATCATCCCAATGAGCTGTTGTCTTTTGTTTTGTAAAACTTTTTACCTTCCTATAAGTAACGCTATGCTGGAGATAAAGTGAAATCCATGGAGTCAAGCAAGGGCAGTCAGACAACAGAAGGCATGACACTAACCACTACAGGACTACAGGAGCTTATTAGACTTTTGTTTTTAATAAAGAACCCAACACAATATATAAGAGTGTTTAAAAGAGTCATGTCTGTGATCTCTCTAGGAATGAACAGTTATACACTTTCATATAGCTTTTTACTTTAATTTATGTAACCCTGCATTACAGCTAAAGTAAAAATGCACAGATTTGAACCAAACCAGCATCAGACAGTCACCCACATGAGCTACAGGATATTGTGCTGACGCACACTTTTAGAGTTTTTCACCTTTGTAAGGCTAACCTACTGCTAAAGTAAAACCTATGGATTTGAAACAGCGACATCTGAAAGCACCCATTCACATGAGCTACAGGTTTTATAAAGCTTTTCAGCTTCATACATATAACCCTGAACTACAGCTAAATTAAATATCAGATTTGAACCAGCAAGCTCTTCACCCAGAGGGCAAGCACTCAACAACATAAGCTGCATGAGTAATGTATGCTGTCTGTTTATATATATAAAACCCTGAGCTTCAGCTAAAGTAAAACAATCAGGTTCAAACCAGCAACCCAGGGGCAAGTGAGATACAACACTTTGCGTTTTCTCTGTTTTGTAGATCGATTTACCTTCATATACAGTAGATAACACTGATCTACAGTTGAAGTTAAACATGTGGAGTCAAACCAGGGAAAACAGCAACCAGAATCACACAAACCACTACATCATATGACTTGGTGGTACTTGGATTGTCTTGAACAAACAACACAAGAGCATGTTTAGTACAGGAGCCTGGGGGTCAAACTAACCAACCAGCAACGATTGCTCATCCACATGAGCTACAGGATCTTATTGTGGTGTCTTGTTTTTAAAAAAAAAAAAAAAACAGCAACTTCACAATCCAGCAGAGATTGCCTATACTGTACATATGAGCTAGAGGATATTGTATTTGGGCAGTTTTAGAGACCTTCATATACAATACATACACCTGATTTATACAGTAGCTATAGAACAACATTCATCCATATGGATCATATACATGAAAGTGGTTTCATGTTGAACCATAGTACTTCCACACCAGGGACCATGACCACGGAGGGATGTGGCTTATTTGACTTTTGTCTTCATAAATGGCTCAACATGCACAAGTCAAAGAGAGATGATTATGAAATGTTTAGTGGAAGCAGAGACAGTTGTTTTTCTCAGCCCGGAATGGTAGACAGCTTTCATGTGCAGGAAGCAACAGTATCTTTGAGAGAAACAAACTGATTTCTGATTAACTGATCTAGTGTTGTGTCCCTGTGTGCTTACTGCATCCTAAATGCACACGTGGACAAATTTGTTGGTACCCTTCGGTCAATGAAAGAAAAACTCACAATGGTCACAGAAATAACTTTAATCTGACAAAAGTAATAATAAATAAGAATTCTATGAATGTTAACGAATGAAAGTTAGACATTGCTTTTCAACCATGCTTCAACAGAATTATAAAAAAAAAAATTAACTCATGGAACAGGCCTGGACAAAAATGATGGTACCCCTAACTTAATAGTTTGTTGCACAACCTTTTGAGGCAATCACTGCAATCAAACGATTCCTGTAACTGTCAATGAGACTTCTGCACCTCTCTGCAGGTATTTTGGCCCACTCCTCATGAGCAAGCTGCTCCAGTTGTTTCCGGTTTGAAGGGTGCCTTTTCCAGACAGCATGTTTCAGCTCCTTCCAAAGATGCTCAATAGGATTGAGGTCAGGGCTCATAAAAGGCCACTTTAGAATACTCCAATGTTTTCCTCTTAGCCATTCTTGGGTGTTTTTAGCTGTGTGTTTTGGGTCATTGTCCTGTTGCAAGACCCATGACCTGCAACTGAGACCCAGCTTTCTGACACTGGCCAGCACATTCCTCTCTAGAATCCCTTGATAGTCTTGAGATTTCATTGTACCCTGCACAGATTCAAGACACCCTGTGCCAGATGCAGCAAAGCAGCCCCAGAACATAACAGAGCCTCCTCCATGTTTCACAGTAGGGACAGTGTTCATTTCTTGATATGCTTAATTTTTCCATCTGTGAACATAGAGCTGATGTGCCTTGGCAAAAAGTTCCATTTTTGTCTCATCTGTCCATAGGACATTCTACCAGAAGCTTTGTGGCTTGTCAACATGTAGTTTGGCATATTCCAGTCTGGCTTTTTTCTGATTTGTTTTCAACAATGGTGTCCTCCTTGGTCGTCTCCCATGTAGTCCACTTTGGCTCAAACAACGACAGATGGTGCGATCTGACACTGATGTTCCTTGAGCATGAAGTTCACCTTGGATCTCTTTAGAAGTCTTTCTGGGCTCTTTTGTTACCATTCGGATTATCCGTCTCTTTGATTTGTCATGAATTTTCCTCGTGCGGCCACGTCCAGGGAGGTTGGCTACAGTCCCATGGATCTTAAATTTCTGAATAATATGTGCAACTGTAGTCACAGGAACATCTAGCTGCTTGGAAATGGTCTTATAGCCTTTACCTTTAACATGCTTGTCTATAATTTTCTTTCAAATCTCCTGAGACAACTCTTTCCTTCGCTTCCTCTGGTCCATGTTGAGTGTGGTACATACCATGTCACCAAACAACACAGTGACTACCTGGAGCCCTATATATAGGCCCACTGACTGATTACAAGATTGTAGACACCTGTGATGCTAATTAGTGGACACACCTTGAATTAACATGTCCTTTTGGTCACATTATTTTCAGTATTTTCTAGGGGTACCATAATTTTTGTCCAGGCCTGTTCCGTGAGTTTATTTTTTTTAAATAATTCTGTTGAAGCATGGTTGAAAAGCAATGTCTGACTTTCATTGGTTAACATTCATAGAATTTTTTTTTAATTATTACTTTTGTCAGATTAAAGTTATTTCTGTGACCATTGTGAGTTTTTCTTTCATTGACCGAAGGGTACCAACACTTTTGTCCACGTGTGTAGTTTCCATCTTTATATGTATGGCTTGTTAAACATTATGTGTCAGAATATTCCAAATGCAGGGACAAGAAGGGACACATTTTTACATTTTTAATTAGTAATAAATGTTATTTTATGTACTCATGCTCAGAGTATCATGGGTGGGGTTTGACCCAACAGCTGCAGGATCATGATGCTAACTACTGCATGACCAAGAGAAGCAGTTGGAGGTTGCATAACTCGCGTTTAGAGTAGTGGATGTGTTCTACGTTTAATATATAATTATTTCTCTTATAATTAACACCTTTAATCCAAACCGGCATACAGATTCATTCCATCATTTTCAAGCGTTTAATCCTGATCAGAATACAGATGGATCTGAAACATTAAAAAACCCTTCAAGTTCTGAGTCACTTCAGGTCATTTTCATAACGACTAGAGTTTAACTGTTTGTCAGTTATGTTGCTCAGTTCAATTTTAATATTGTAGTTGAAGCGTTTTAAATGAGCAGAAGCTTCACCTCTGCATGTCAAGATCACACACATGCTTTAATCAGAAGCTTTATTCTTTGTTCTGTGTGTGTGTGTGTGTGTGTGTGTGTGTGTGTGTGTGTGTGTAAGATGCAGTGTGTATAATCATTTGTGATGTGTGTCGCAGGGAAGGACATGGCTGCCGTCCAGAGGACACTCATGGCTCTGGGAAGTGAAGCTCTCACCAAAGACGATGGGCATTACCATGGCAACAAGGACTGGTTTCACAGGTGTTACCCATAATGCAGTGCTAGCGTACAGTAGACACCCTTTAATACTGACCAGAATGAAACATAAAATAATAGGTGGTAAAAATGCACGTAAAAATTTGCATCATGTCCACTATAATGTAGTGCACTATTTTAGGATATCATTTTATGTCTAAGTGACAGAATATGAAGATTTCAGAATATGCATAATGCAGTACTTCTACCAGCTTATCCATTTGTGCGTGTTTTGTAGGAAAGCCAAAGGCCACAGGAGGGAGTTCTCAGAGGAGCAGCTTCGCCAGGGTCGCACTCTGATCAGCCTGCAGATGGGCAGTAACCGCGGCGCGTCTCAGGCGGGTATGACAGGCTACGGCACACCTCGACAGATAATGCGCTATGACTCACCACGACGCAATGGAGAACCGAGCTCCCCCTAAAACCTCGCTCACAATGGTATAATCCTTAACCCCAAATCAGATACAGAGCTCTTCCTTTATGTTTCTTTTTTTTTACTAACGATTCACACCTTGTTTTCCTTCAATTCCCTAAATTCTCTAAATTCCTTCCTTTAAGTTCCTTCAATTATATAGAGAAATACAAAACACATCTTCGCTAACCAACACATGCTTGTAGTTAACCACAAAGCTAGACAAAGATGTGTGCTACACTTGTCTGTTCAGCACTGACAAGATACAGACCACTGTATTTTAATGAACAGCAATATTTATCATTTTTTTAGTTGCCATGTGTTTAACAATGAGTTGCTAAGTAGCTCGCTAATTGGCGAAATCTGTTCACATGCTAGTCAGTGACCTGCTCTCTTTGCACTTCAGTTTAATGAAGCAAAAGACTGTCCTTCATTTTTTTCTCTTCAGAGAACAAGAAGGGTTTTGTTAGCAATATATATAAATAATAAAAAGAAAACAGAAATGTAAAATTAAAACAAAAATGTAAAAGGATTGAAGAGGCAGAACTGTGCATGAAGCATTTACCACAAAATAGTAATGAATGCATAAAAAAAGGAAAATCCAACTTGAACTGTCTAACAACATGGCCTACTAGCTAACAATCAACACCACTTTTTTTTACTAACAAAATTAACACCTTTAGTGCTAGAGGCTTCAAAAAAATCACAGGAGCTTGTGGTGGCTAAAGTTAGCAAAGTAGGGTTTTAAAAGCAAGCAAAATGTAGCTAAATTTACCATGAGGTACATGCTAGCTAAAGTTACCACAAGGTTACTGATTGTATGTCAAGTGGATGTAATAGGGTCTAACATGCTAGCTGAAGTTACCATAGGCTCAGTGCTAATTGGATACCTTACCAGTAGGAGTTTATTGCCAAAAGGCTAAAGTAAAAATATGTAGTTACTATTAGCCGTCTAAATTCACCACCACAAGTTATTGCTAGCTACGTATTCCAAAATATTTAATACCAGCTAGCTTCATTAGCCACAAGTAGTCATTGTTAGCTGTCTAAAGGTACTGCAAGATATTGGTAGCTAAACATAATACAAATATTCACTGCTAGCCAGAAAATAAATCTCAAGTTACAATCTGCTGTCTTAAAAATACCACATGAAGTTGCTAGATAAAGTTATCGATAGTGGAATGAAGCTTATTGTGAGACAGCATCTTGATATCTTTATTCGTCACTACTGCTAGCTAGTTACAATTACCACAGAATATTAGTGTTGGGACTTTATTATTTGTATTATTATTATTATTATTATTATTATTATTATTATTTCACTTTCTGTTTTTAAATATGTAGAAGTAACCAGGTATAGAATCTTCAATACGTGGCCTTGAGATAGAATACTTAAGGCTAAACCGATAGTGTTTCCTCACAGTATTAATCCGTGGTTTTGTAATATTCATTTGTACTTCTACATGGCACTAGAAAATAATGGCTTCAATATATTACAAAGCCATAGCGTTTTAATTAATTCTGTAATAGAAGCCATATGAAGCTGTTGCACTCTGAAGCTGTGTTTTATTGCAAACGATATCATCAGTATTATAATTGCCATCTTTAAACTTCTTCATCAGATAGATATTGCTGTCATACATTTGTTTTTAGGTGGAGATTCACATTTTTGTGTCTAATTCCAAATCAACAAACGATGTCACGCTGTCTCTCGAATAGTTTAGGTACTAACTTGCGAAAGTTACCACAGTATCATGAAACTAGTTTGCCAAAATTGTCAAAGGAATTTACTGTGACATACCTACAGTTACCATACGATTTTAACTCGCTAACTCGCTCGCTAACTCGCTAAGTCACCAGAGGATTCTGCTCCTTGTAAGATAATTTTAATGTAGATTTATTTATTTATATATTCTAGCTAGCTAACTAAAGTTACCACAGGATTTTACCACTGGCTAACTAAAGTCATTTTGAATTCTGCTTCTAATTGTTCTAGCTTTAGTGGCATCACCCTGCACCTCCAGGGGCTGGGTTGGATTCCCAACCAGGTTCGATTCCTTGTTCTCCTCGTGCTTGGTGGGTCTCCTCCTGCCGTCCAAAAGTTTGCGGGGACGAAGATTAGGCTAATTGGTGTTACAAAGTTGCCAGTAGTGTGTGTCCCTTGTGATAACTGGCACCCTGTCCAGGGTGTACCCTGCATACCCTAAGTCTCCTGGGATAGGCTCCAGGCCCCCCATGACCCTTTATACATGATAAAGTGATACAGACGATGAGCATCAGAAAATGAGCTCTTTTTATGCTAGAGGGCTAACTAAAGTTACCACAGGATTTTACTGCTAATGTGGGGAAAAAAATCCTAGAACCTAGAAAATAATATATATTTTTTTGTTTTTCTGAGGTGACCCCACCGCCAATTATATTGCCCTGTATGAAAGGGATACAAGTGAAACGTTTAAAACTCCTGCAATACCATTAGCTAACTAGAAGTAGAATTTGCTAGTAATTTCAGTTAGCTAGTAGCGAGATCCTTTGGTGCCCGTTTTCTAAGAGATTAGCTTAGTGTCATATTAAAACATGAATGATGTGCTAAAACTGTAAAAAAAAAAAAGAACTTTGGAAAATTGAGTTATGCATTATGATTATAATCGGTTATATCTGAAGTCTTCTATATTGTGTCCTTGAATAGAAGTCATTAAAGGTTTTGTCAACTATTTGACCAGATTACAAGGAGGAAAAAAAACAACCCTTAGAACAGAAAATCTATCCAAAGAACGTTTGATGAACCCTATTGTTACTTTCACACATCTCTTACTCTATAATCATCAGTCTTCATTTACTGTAGTTGCGTTCTTTGAACCCAGAACCTGTTAAATGTCTGAGTTTTTCCAACATTCCAAAACAGATTGTTATGATGTCACAGTGATGGATGTGTGTCTGCGATCGTGGACTTGGAATGACATGTTTCACTCACTGTTCCCTGTGCTAGTAGTTGTGCCAATGTATGTAGCCCAATGTAGGGAACTGTGTGAGTAATGGATCGGGTGCAGACACGTTCCGTCACATAAACCCCATTGCAAATGGGGATATGATCTTTTCAGGTATATACATGCTTAATCGTTTTAGCCACAAATTAATTAATTAGCCACAACATTAACCCCACCGCCAATTATATGCCATTTATAAACTGGTTACAGGATCACGGTCACACAAGGCTCATCCATGCTCATTGGAACCAAAGAAAAGCCAATGTAATTAAAACTAATGTAATAAGTAAACGCTGGCCACAATAGAAAGGCACCAGAACATCCAGTACACCACAACCCACTGCACATGGGGTCTATGCAAGCATGCAAGTTAAAGGATGTTGACCAGGCCTCCAAATTGCTCGTTCGCCGTATCCCACAGAACCAAAAGCATCTGCAGCTAACATAATGGTGCCTTGAGGTATTCTGAAGTCATGCTCTGAGGGTAAGAGCTGTCCCAGGGTGGCTGATCAGTATAAATACTAATCTCATGGTTGTAAATTGTAGGAACTTCATTTTCAGTGCACCACAGTGTTGTGGATGTGTTTAAAATGGACAATTGAGATAAATTCTTAACTGTTATTTAAGTGTAGCTGTCATTGCCAAACTATCTATCTACAGAGTGGATACAGTACCAGTCAAAAGTTTGGACAAGTTTTGATTCCCAACACAGAAATCACCAATTAACAAACAGCACCTCAGATTAGAGGCATTATGAAGGCATTACAGAGCAGAAGTAGCAGATACATCTCAATATCAACTATTCAAAGGAGATTAATGCATATTTTGTTTTACAGTGTAGAAAGAAATAAAAATCAGGAAGGTACATGGAATTTAAAAGTGTGTCCAAACCTTTGACTGGTAGTATATGTATATCAGTGTTGATCATATGTACATTTGCTCTTTATTTTTTATTACTCTTCCCCAACAATAGTTGACAAGATTTCCTTTTATAATTATACTCACATACCAGCCCATGCATTTGTCTTTTAATACTTTTTTTCCTTTAAATGTAAGGAAACAGTGATGTAATATTTTAAATGATTGTGATTTTACATGTTAAAGGAGTACCGTTTAATGTTGTCACAGTGGGGATGCGTTGATTCTCTATACTGTAGGAATTCTGTCTGCTTTAGTATACAGCAGTCACTTAATGTGAAGGGCACATAATTACATTTTGCCATTTCAGACCCAAAACAGCTGGTGTACAGTATCAGATTGGTGCATCGTGTGTGATAAATATTAAAATATATATATATTTAAAAAGAAATTTTGCTGCATTGTGTTATTAATTTGAAGTTATCATTACTTCCTATAACTGTACAGATATAAATGCTTTGTTAAATATCAATAAATCTGTTTTAATTTCTACTGTTTTTCATGCAGGTTTGTAAGTGTACCCTAGGTGGCGCTAATCAGATTATTTTATTTGCTGCTACTCTAGAACTATACTTGTGTACTAGTGATGGGTTGTGTTGCATTCTTATAATCTGCGAGTTCTTATTTACTTAAGAACATTAATTGTTTAAGTCTTCCTCTAGCTACCAATGAATGAAGCAACATCACTACGTACAGTAACACATACCATTCTGGGGGTAACCGTATACATGAACACACTCAAAGAGTGAGTGAATATGAGGAGTTAAAAAAAAAAAAAAAAAACAAGCTTTTGTTCAAACAGACTTTTGTTTATTAAGAAGCTACGATGACTGTGAACCCCTAATCTGCTCTCACACACACACCACCTGAAACAATTTAGAAGCAATTAGTTTTGTTTTCTGATCATCTGATGAGCATTTCTCTCTCTCTGTGTTGTGGTTTGTCAAATAAAACAAAATGAAGTATATGTAACAAAAAGAAGACTGAAACACGAAGGTTGGAATGTTGCCCTAGTTCTTTTTTTCCCCTTTTTTTTTAGAAAAAAAAAAAATCTGCAGTGAAATCAGGTGTTTGATCTCCGTCGGTTGTTGATTCGTTCATCCTTCTGCCTAGCCATCCGTCTGTCCTTCCTCCTCCTCCTCTTCCTCAGTTGCCTCTCCATGCTTCTTCTGCGAAACAGATTAATAAAAGATCAAGCCTCAAGCCTAAGTTCCTCAGGGAGGTGGAGTGGTCAGGAGGTGGAGGTACTCACCTTCAGCAAGGTATAATGTTCCAGGCTGCTGCAGTGCTCCGATTTGGCCTTTTTCTCATCCGTGTAAAAAACGTTACAAAGCTTGCAGAAGAAGCCACTCTTGGGGACGACGTAGCTGATACCTGAGCAGGAGGAACATCAACAAAAAAAAAAATCATAATAAAATCAGGTGATCTACAGGACAGAGTGATTATGATTAAAAATTTCCAATGAAACTAAAATGAACTGCAGCCCTGGAGTAACTGCATTACCCAACTTTGTTTGTTGTAAAAAATTGTGATTAATTTCTGTTTTGTTTTTTTCCTGTCAATGTTTTATCACGGCACTGTGACTGGCCTATGACTTGAGACCCTTTTTAAATCTGCTATAGCCCTCTCCCTATGCTGCTACCCTGCGGTGGGTTTCTGATGTGTGGTGGGGAGTAGTGTTGAGGAAAGGAGGCAATGTTCTGGACTGTGTTTGAGACTTTAGCTTCTGTTCATTGGCACAGTGACAGCTCTCACTTGCTGATCTATAGTGGAATTCTGGAATAGCGCAAAGTAAACAATACCTACCCACCCACCCACCTACCTACCTACAAAATGGTGTCCTGCACGAAACAAAGGTCAATACCACAATGTCCTGTAAGGGACAAACGGCAGGAAGTGCAACAGTGACACTTAGTGCCTGATTTATGGTACTGCTTTATACATACATATGATTTTTAATGAATACTCACTAACAATGTTATATTACCTCAACCATAATATTCTCTCTCCTGTTCCCTGATAAAAACACACTAAATGGCCAGAGGTATGCACATTCCATATGGGACCGTATGTGGTTGTTCCCCAACCTGCTGCCACAATTTTATAGAATGTCTTTCTATCTCGCAGACTTATACTTTCCTTTCACTGGAATGATGACGCCTCTGAGAGACGCACAAATCCAACTCCATCAAGTGTCCTGACTGAACCTTTGGGATGAACTGGAGCTTCTTCGACATCCTGACATCAGCACCTGGGCTCACTAATGAACTAGCTGAGTTAACACAAACCCTGATGTGCCTCCACTGAGTGTCTCTTACTCACCCACAGGGTTGTCGGGTTGGTAGGGTCCGAGGGGGGTCTGATCTTTCTCTTCTTCTTCTGAATCTTCTCCTTCATCTGCAGGATCTCCACACACACCTTCAGAGCTGGAAACAGGACTGTGACGGTCCTGCATACACAAACACACATATTACAAGCTATACACCAATGCCATAAGCATATAAATATGTTCATTTTAAAAACAGCACATTTTATATTCAAGCGTACAGTAGTAGCACATGGTTTTGAATGTACTGTACCTCTCCACTGCTGTTTTTAACCGCCTGGCCGTTCTCTCTCCTCTCGTCCAAGCTTGTCCCCATCTTCGAATCGTACCAGAGCTCAAACTTATCCGCTGTAGTCCTGAAAGACAGAAACACACACTTGCTTAGAAAAAAACTACTGCACGGAGAAATGCACCCGCACGACCACGGCAGATATTAGACATCATCAATACTAACACAAAAAAAAAGTGTTTTTTGTTCTGAAATTAATTAAAAAACTAATATACAGTATTTAATTCCTCATTTAAGACATTTTTTTTTCTTTAAATAAAGCACTCCCAAGCTACACAAAAAGGCAGTCATGTGCACTCTCCTTTGTATTCGGATAAATGTAAGAAATCTCAAAAATAAATAAATAAATAAATTGAGGACTTCGTTTCTGAAATTTAAGACAATTTAACAGTTTGTTACGGAAACAAGTTAAGCCCCCTTTCCTACGTCCCTGCACTGTTAGACAGACTGGGCCAGACTGAAATTCTTGTTTCTGGTTGCTCAACTCACATGACATAATTAACTTTAATTAAGAAATGCCTCATCTATTAGTTATGAAACGGGATACGATATCAAATGTAACCAATATACATCGTGCCAAGCTGTCACGATTCACCTCTGAAGTACCTAGTACACCCCACAACAATAACTCATCAAGACTTGTCAAGACCAGTGCAGGGAGGTGAAGGTGTGACTTTGGATTTAAGCAAGGCAGGACAAGTTAAAGTTAACCACAAAGTTCGACATTTAAAACGATATTTAAAAACTCACCAGGGAATCAGAGAGTCTCCTTTCCTGCACTTAGTGATCTTCAGAGGAGTGCCGTATAATTTCAGTGGCCAGGGTAAATACTTCTGGATCATTCTGTCAGCTGCTTCCACTGACTCCATTTGGATGTAACACTGAGTGAGCGAGAGAGAGAGAGAGAGAATCATGCATTTTTGTTATTCTTACTTCATTACTGTATACATCATTATAATTTAGAGACTGTTTTATGAACATGAGCACGTTAATTTTCATAACTCAGTTTCTCTGCCTTTATTTTTCCCCTATATGGTTTGTTGCAGATAAATCATGGCATTAATAAAAAACAAAGAAGTGTGTTTGTGTCCGTTACACACCGTTCCGTACACCCTGTTGAAGCAGTAGGCGGTGATTTTCCCAAAAGGCCGTGCGAGTCTGAGAAGAGACTTGTCTGAATACTTGAAAAAAGGGAGCATGCTGATAAACAACGTCCTCCCACTGGGACCCTACACACACACACACACACACACACACACACACACACATACACAGTTACGACGCTACAAAGACAGATAATAAATATAAGACAATGGGCTGAGTGGTTTCCGTGTTCACACCTCAATGGTGTCAAAGGTCATACACAGCGTCACGGACACTGGTCTCCCGCACAGCCTCGACCGCTTTCTGCTTTTATAGAAATCGACCATCTCACGAGCCTTCTCCACCGATTCCAGTTCAATCAGCGCCTGAGGAGCGAACGGAGAGATCAAACAAGGGGCAGTCGGGAGCAGAGAACATTTCTGCTTAATAATTAATTTTAGATTAACAATACTGTACTAATGCCAGCGGATCACACTACTGAGGTGTAATATTATTGTGCTTTCATGTTTGAGAGTTGAAGTTACGTGATAAACACACACACCTCATGTCTGTAGTAGGAGATGGCGAAGTTGACGACTTTACCAAACTGGGCAGCCATCTTGAACAGAGCTTCTTTCATGTATTTCTTGCGGGATTCTTTAAATTCGTTCCTGATGGGTCTCACAACAACCACCTTACCCCCCTTCATGAACACATACAAAAGAGAAAATTACAGTCAAATAGATTAACACTCTTAGGTTTTCTTCGCATTACATTTTTAAGCATTTAGTTATGGAAGTAAAAAAAAGAAAGGCATTTTTCTAATAAAATAAAAGACTTTTAATACTGACCTGGGGTTCAGACGAATCTAGCAGGAGGAAAAAAAACAAAAGAAAACAATAAATAATAATCCCCAAAAAATTAAAAACACATGCACTCACTCCAAAGCCACATTACTGCACCCTAATCCAACTTCCTACGTTCTTTCCACTTAGGCGAATCCCCCCAGTCTGTGATCCTTCTCAGAGCAGCAGCTACTCACAAGTGAGATGGCGTTAACCTCATGACTCAAATGTGACATGAAATTTTCCTGCAGCTTACATTGTCTTCACATCCTTGTACGACCGTCATATGAAGACAATTACGTATAATTCTTTTGCCAAAATAATATCTTTTTGCCAGAATAATTAGTGTCTGAAGACACTAATTAATTTCACTGTTGTCAGGGGCTAATAAAGTAAAACAGTGAGGAGTAAATGTGATGAACACAACAGTAGAGTCCGAGGCTCAGGAGGTTTTCACACACACTCAGGAGTCGTGAGAGGAAGTGGATGAGGATGTGTACTGTAACTAATTTAATTACCTAACGAGTCTCCGGCTGTGTTGTCCAGCTCGCCCAGCTCGTCCAGAGTGACAAAGTCGTCCATGTTCTCTGGGAAATCCATGTCCTCCAGGTCATCCTGCAGAGCAAAGAACAAACAGACAGGTTCATATAGATTATTTTGTTCCACAATACATTAAATGTGTTAAGAAGCCTTAAGGCCATGGCATTTATGTGATATAGTGAACATAGTGTACACATGAACATAGAGCCTTCACCAATGGGACTGACAGGCCAAATAAGCCACTCCTCCTCCATAATGAGAAACCCAGAAGCCACGCCCTCCTTCATGGCGAGAAACCCAGAGGCCATGCCCCCCCTACATTTATGGTGAGAAACACAGAGGCCACGCCCCTTTCGCTACAAGAATCCTGAGACCACGTCCCCTTGTCACAATAACACCAGCGACCACGCCCCCTTCAACACAAAAGCCTTTGAGACCACGCCCCCTTCATCACAAGAAACAAAGACCATGCCTCCTGCACCAATCCGCACCGAACAGGCATTTTAAACAAACCTGTTCCTCGGCTTCCTCCTCCGATCCTCGCTCTCCGTGTCTCTCGTCTTTCTCCTCGTGAACTTGATCTTCTTCCTCTTTCCTCACCTCTTCCTCCTCCTCAGCATCAGCCTCATCTGCTCCTTCCTTCTCCACCTCCTCATCCTTCTCTTGTACTCCTTCCGTTTCCATGGCGACGACCTCCGCTCCACCTTTTTCTACCAGTCTGTGCTCTTCCTCCTCCTCCTCCTGAACCCCTTCCTCGTTCCCCGCCTCTTCCTCCTTCATCTCGGTCTCCTCGCCCTCTTTCTTCTCTGCCTCCTTCTCCTCTTTTTTCTCACCCACTTTCTCCTTCTCTTCTTTTGTCTCTCCTTCCTTCTCCTGCTTTTTCTCTCCCTCCTTCTTCTCATCAGTCTTCTCCTTGTCTTTGCTGCTGGAGTGGGACGCACTCTTAGAGGAGGACGACTCGCTTCTCTGTCTGCTGCTGCGGCTCTTGCTAGAGTCTGACTTTTTGTTGGAAGAACGCTCGGGGCTGCTGTCTCTGAAATTGACACAAAAACAATAATCGTAATTTATAAAAACACAGAATAATGTTGCAGTGAGCACTCAGTTGTCAGATTATAAGCCATTCCTTCCATTATCGCAGAACATTACCACAAGGTGGCGCTATCTGAACATGCCATGTAAATAATAAGGAAGTGAAAGGATCCCCTTGACCATAGAGGTCCATGTAGACATTAAATGGTATAATAATTTAGTAAAAATAATAAAAATATGTATAATGTGGTCAGGGTTACAGACATCAGTGTGACTCCTACCGGAGGTTGGTTCGGGAAGACATGGACACTTTGATGCTCCTGTCTTGAATCCTTAGTGGGTTGAAGTGATAGTACTTCACCATTATGTCCGCATCATGCCAATCCGCCATCTCTATCAGAGCCTAACACACACAGAGCATATAGAAGAGGTTGCAAGAAAAACTCAGAAAATAAAGCAGGAAAAAATATTGAATTAAAGTGTCCACACACTGTACCTTGTCTTCAGTGAATTTGGAATAGCGAACATCCCCAAATAAACCTGCGAGTTCCAGCACCTTGTCCTCCGTCTCCTTCCCTGGAGGCAGACGCGAAAAACACACCACAGACTGGGAGGACGGCTTCGAGCGCTTCGACGCTGGCTCATACGCCTCTGGAGGCTATTAAGCATCGATGCGCGCGCACACACAGACACACACACAGACACACACACACACAGACACACAGACACACAGACACACACACACAGACAGACACACACAGACACACACAGACACACACAGACACAGACAGACACAGACAGACACAGACACACACACACACACACACACACACACAGACACACACACACACACACACACACACACACACACACACACACACACACACACACACACACCAGCCCAGCAAATTAGCATTAACAGTGATGTACACACAATGAGATACACAACTTGCTCTATCTGTAGGCAGATCTTTTATTCTTTTTTCGGATTTGTTATGTATTATTTAAATCATTAAACAGATCTCAGTATGGATGAACTAATAAACATTTACATTTTGCCGTGTTAATGTCTGTTAATTTTGTCTTATGATGTAAAACATCACAGTTTACAGTAGTATCAAGACATCTTATTTATACTAAAAAAAATTATTTATTGACAATATAAATCCTTGATTAATTCATCATAATTCAATAATCTAATATTTAATGTATATAAAAATTATTAGATAAATATAATAATACGTGTCAAAAAAATCCAACTTCATATCGCTAGGAAAATCCTTATCGTCTAACAATCCCAGGTGATCGATTACACACAAACTACTAATTTTCGCAGTTTATGCGAGTTTAAAGTGATCAAAAATGTAAACTTTTCTTATTGTGTTTTGTTTATAATGTACTTACATGTATGACCTCGACGGTTGGGGATAAACACAGACTGATGCGCTGACCCTTAATGAAGGCGGGTTTAGTCTGATAGTGAGCGACCATTTCCTTCGCTTCTGTATGAGAGCTGAACTCCAAAAATCCCTGAAACACAAGAAAAAAATATAGTTACAAGCAACGACAACCCCCCCACGGGGGCACCGCACAACCTGTGTGTTATTAAAGTGTGTCAAGACCTCGAAAAAGCCATGGACACCCGGTTGCACCGCACAACTTGCACACATCACACATTATACAGGGCTAATGTCAGTTTGGGCCCTAAATATTTGTTGAGTGCATTAGTGTGTGTGAGGGTTAGTGTGCGTGGGAATGAGGGAGAGGTGTGTGACGGGTGGATGTGTCAATCTGTGTGATGAGTAAATGTGCTTGTGTTTGTGCATGTTTGTGTGTATGATGTATGAGTCTGTGTATTAACATTAGTGTGTGTGCGTTAGTATATGTGTGATGCGTGTGTGTGTTAACATTTGTGATGTTTATGTGTGTACACAATAGGTCGCAGATGCTGGAAAATAAGCATCAAACAATGATGTCACTGAACGCGTCACTGAATACAATGCCACACAAAGTTATTCATAATTTTTCATTTATCACGGCTGAACCGTTTGATATCAAAAATCCCTCCGCAATTTTGCATCTGCAATGTCTTTAGATCACATCGGCCTGGTTTGGTGGCGATTGTATAAATTCCCTAGGAGGAATAGATCAAAATCCATCAGGTGTGTTTTTGGGAACGACTCAAAATAATCGGCCTCCTGTTGAGTTGAGCCCAGGACACGCAGTGCGAAAGTTGTTCGGCTCAATGAGCTCTAAATGTGTACCGTGTTTCATGTGCCTACATGAGATTGTGTATGAGCTAGGGAGCAAAATCTCTTGTGAGGGCCCCTGAGACTCCCAGGGTGGCAGATTCCAACCTGTCTCATGATTATATACACTGAGTTATATGTCTCAGCAAAGCTAGATGAGAGACACCAGCTTAATAAAGTTGAGGAATATGCAAAAGTGCAGGGTATTTGTGCAGGGTATTTGTTGGTACCTTGTATATGATTAATCTATAACTCTTAGGGTTTCTAAGAACAGTCTTCCAATTCATGATTTTTTATGTCCCAGGAAGCCCTCATGCATGTTTTTCCCTTCTGGTTCTCTCTTTCAGTTGTGCTTTCATAGCTAGTCCTGCTTGTTCTCTTCACAAAATGTTTATGCGAAAACATAACTAATAATCTGTTCCCCTTTCTGTCCCTGGCACCTTCTTTTTATGGTCTCGCTATCTGGTATTGCCCAAATGAGGATAAGTCAACCCCCCCCCACAAAAAAAATAGCAAAAAAATGCAATAAGAGCAGTATTTTAGCAAAATGACAGGAAATGACATGCGACATGCCATTTTTTATCATCTAGAATGATTCATTTGTGTGTTATTACCTTAAAAGGGAAGATGAGATGCTTAACTATGGTTCCAAACGGCTTTCCCAGCTCCAACATGTCCGCCACGGCCATGCTGCCCATTGGATATTTGGCCACCACCACTTTTGTGAACGGCTGAAGTTATCAACAGAGAGTCAGACGCATGAGCATCATCAGTGAAAATTTACAGGAATCATGATTCATTCTTATGATGTACATTAGTACATCATCATCATCATGTACCTTAGGAGGGTGATAAAAACGTTCAGAGGGTGAAGACAGGTCTCCTAAATACACACAAAATATGTGAATTAGCATGATATTAAAAAAATGTATTACGGAAAGACAAGAAGACAACGAACACTGAATACTCGTTTACAAATTAGAGAAAAAGAATAACAACGTATATAGAAAAAAACAGAAGAATGAAAGAAATAAGAAAAATTAATTAATAAAAAGGAACTAAGAACATAGAGTAAATAAAAATTAATCAAAGAAAGGAAATTAAAGAAAAGGAAACTGAAGTGGAAGTGTAAGGGACTGATATCGGCTTCCGGTTCACAGTAATTCATTTGTGTTACAGATTGGTGTCGTACCTGAGCTCCGCTCTGAACTGTAGGAGCGTTTACTGGGCTGGGACGATCGAGAACCTCGACGAGACGAGTGAGAGTCGTCCATTGAGCTGGACCTGCAGGAACAACACGGCATGGTGGGAAATTTATTACACACACACACACTGGTGTGTAAGCTGAGACAGCTAGCTGACTAGCGACCCTACACTGTATACAAAACCATTACTGAGAGCAAGGCAAGAAAATATTCTTGGTATATTTGTTCTATACAGGTGCAAAAACAAGTAGAGGATTTTTATACTGGCGTTAGATCGACAGAAACAAAACGGGATAAACTGAACATGATTGAAATCATATCAATTTTTAAATCTGAAATTTTACCTGTTTTCACTAAAGATTTTCAGTAGAAAATGAAATGACTGATAGACAGACAGATAAATGGACACAGACTGACAAAAACATAATCAGACACACAAATGGACAGACAGAAACTTAACTATAATAAACTGACCATCTGTGAAATCATCCTTTTTTATCTTAAAAAATACATTTTCATTTTGTTTTCTTAGCGGGAAAGACAGGCAGACAGACTAAAAAGAGACTGAAAGCGAGACAGACCAACAATGGACCAATAGAAATGTAAATGATAAGTTGACAGTGACTGAAAACATTACTTTTTTTATTTTAATATTTTTCTGTGAAATTTTATATTGCATAAAAGTTCTTTTGGCGTATTACCATAATATTAAAATAATTCATAAATTACAATATACAAAATTTACTAAAATTAAATGCACAGCTTATAAAATTTTTTTTTTACTGTTAGTGTCGACCAAACCACAGATTATAATATAAACCATAGTTTATACCATTTAAAAAAAGCCAAAGGCATGATTTCTTAATAGCTGCTAGCAAACAGTCATGGTTTATAAATAATAAAAAGAGTTTCTCCCGAAGCTGTGTTCACCAAACACAATGAATGAATCTGCTGGAGCTCGGTGTCGCTCAGCAGCTCGGACACACTTACAGCATCTGCTCTCTACGTGCTTTGGTGTGCCGGAAGCCCCGGATGTGACTCTGCCATGCCTGAATAATGAACAAACAAAAAAACACACACACACACACACACACACACACACACACACACACACACACACACACAGAAGTCACTATCACTGGAAGAGAAGCTTTGATTGGTAATAAAAGCATTAAAGTGATGAGCAGTGACGTGTAAGAATCATCCGCCCGACAGTCTTCGGTCACTCAGAGCTTCCTGTCTGCACTCGGCTGCGTGTTCTACACTGCTGCGCTGCTCAGATACGGACTCTAACCGGTCAGAATGTGGTGCTTAACCTTCTATATTGTGTTCATATTACGGTATATTACTATGCTATGGTTTCCATGGGAACGGCTCATGCACAGCGAATGGTGCGGCAAATGCGTCATGCAAACATGAGTGCTCGTTTATATGGTAAGACGTTTTCTGATATCTTCATGAAAAACAAAGTTATTACTTATTGCTTTTTTTCTTACAGTTAACGCCAGCACAGAAACAGAAGACACCGGTGATAGAAAGGATTCCCAGGAGTTCCTCAGTAGTAGGGCTGCAACAACTAATCGATAAAATCGATAATGAAATTGTTATCGATTAGTTGGACTGCCCACGTTACTGAGGAGCGTGACCACAAGATGCACGAATACACACAAATACACAGCCGCTTGCGCAATGGAGGTTACAGAAGCGTATGCAGGGAAAAGTGTGCGCCTATTGCATTATATTCCTGCCACAATTCTGGACGTGCGGTTTGACATTTTAAGAGCAGACAAAGCACTCTATGCGGGCAATATGTTCTCCGTGCATGCGCAACTTCTCGATTCTGTGCGTGCTCTACTCTGCCTTCACGCGCAAGCAACATTTATTTTCTGTGCGCGCTCGACTCTGCCTGTATGCTCGCTCAACTTTGCCATAAACTGCCACAAAAACAGCCAATCACAGACTTCCACACACTACTTCTGATTGGCTGTTCCTTCTCTATCAGCTGGCACTATCTGCAATTATTGTTAAAATGCTACTCTATATGTGGCTTTTGCATTTTTTAAAGTTTTGTTTTATACATAATTAATACCCTGATTGCTGGTTTTATATAGTTATAAGCAAAACATCAAGTTAAAGAAGCGTTTAGTTTTTATCCGATTAATCAAAAAAATAACCGCCAAACTAATCGATTATCAAAATAATCGTTAGTTGCAGCCCTACTCAGTAGTACAAGTCAAATGCTCACACCAACAACCACGCCATGGTTAAAGCCACATTGATGTGAACATGAAGCGCTTCACCTGGATGTGTATGATCTTATGCGTTGTGATTAGCTGATTAAATAACTGCATGAAACAGCAGGTGTTTCTATTAAAGTGGACAGCTGAGATGTAAGACAATAAACAGTGCTGTGCATAACAGCATATCCACAAAAAAAAAAATTATAAATACATAAAATACAGCTTCAGAATGGACAATGCACGGTCACACCCCTCCGCTTATGATTATTTTCCTACAACAGCACAATACTTCAATCCCACTTTAAACTTTAAGAGCTCTGATCAGCACCATGTGTATCAGTATGATAACATGGGTTACACACGCACACAGAGGGTGTTCTGTAAACACTCTCATGCCGATCTTCGCGGTAAGGTCGTGTGTGAAATCTCAGCTCTGCTTCCATGAAGTTACACTCAAACTAAACTTTACAAAAAAAACAAAGCACGGTGTGAACATCTCTCTCTCTCACTCTGCTGTCAAATCTTTGTGTGTGTGTTTTTTTTTTCACTTTACATTTCTAGTGAACAATTTGTGAACCATCTCAGTTTACTCAAGAGGGAGGGTTGAGACCCAACAATTATAGCTTTTAAAAAGAAAAGGAAAATCAGAACAAAAAAATATAAATTGTATGGGGTAACTATTCAATGTTACATACACTGACACACACAACAGAGTAGGTGGTAGAGAATTGGGGGGGGATGGGGGGTTGTGACGATTCCTGCATCATCATATATTTTTTTTTTTAAATAAATTTTACATTTATATATATGTTTGCATTAGAGGTGGTTAAACATTGCAGTTCCTCCATCATCCTACAGGATATAGACTATTCACACATTGGCAGGTGGCACAGCCTCTTGCGTAGTAGGAGCAAAATATTTGTTACAGTTGTTAAGAATTGCAACGAAATTAAAAACTAAAAAAATAAGTGTATTGTAAATATTGGATATTTTTGTTAAAAATCATGATACTGATAACAGAATCGTAATCAGCACCTGGGAAACATGATAATATTGTATCTGCTGGTCCCTAGTGGTTCCAGCACCTAGTGGATGGCTTAATTATTATAAACAAGCACCCAGATGTACCTTTATCCGACCCCGATCTGTTCAGAAATGAAAGTGTGGTTGAACACGCTACAAAAATACGTTGAGATATGAAAAAAAAAAACATTTATCACAAAATATAACATCATCAGTCAGCTGACTGAACTCTGCCATCAGCATAGACTATATAAGGAAGTTGTGGCTCAAACTAGAAGGCGGGTTTGAGAGATTAAAAAAATATATCTTTACATTTTTAAATGTTTCCTGTTTAGTGGTCAAACAGGTGAATTACAACTAGAATCTCCATTCTGGTCTACAGCTGCTTTCAGACTGTGTCATCTAGCAAGATTTTAAGATTAAATTACCAGATAACTTACATAAAGTTAGTTTTTTTTTATGGTTAGTGTATTATTGTTTTGACAACTTTTGTTGTACACAAGAAGATTGACTTGTCTTAGGATGCAATGTTTACGTTTCTCCCTAGCTGCCGCTGTGTGTTTGTAGCCTTGACACACGAATCCGACGTCATTCTCCTACTGGTGGATTTTAAATGAGCGTCCCATCAATTTAGTCCACACTTCGAGATCAGCCGAAAAAATCTCTCAAACCGAGACAACAAGCCATGTCTGACACAACATCACGTGGCACCGTCAGAGCGCTGACATGAACTCATTACCAAATTATATTTTTATGCAGTTAAGTCAGCTAACAGACGTTCTATTTGATTCCACCGGTTTGACGTTACCGTCTCTAAGCAACTCATTTCTCTGACTGTCGTCCACTGTAGAAGTCATAAACCCAGTATAAAGTGTAAACCCCGTGCATGTTACCTTGGAGCCATTGCTCTCCGTCTTGCAGAGCGTACAGATATGCGGGAAAACTGTCGGCTTGTCATCGTACTCGTTTTCCTCTGCCGGTGCACCATCTCCACTCTGTCTCTCTCGAGATGACTTCCTCGATTTGGAGTCCCTTCGTCCTCCTGAACTCGATCGGTCACTCTTCTTGTGGCTGTCCCCCTTCCCATGTTGCTCGTGTTCCTGACCAGACTCTTGACGTGATGCACTCGAAGATGGCGGGCTTTCACCTTTTTCATTCTTTTTTTCTGATGTTTCCGTATCTTCATCTGCCTGTTTAGACTCCGCCTCTGGTTTGTCGCTAGAATCCGTGTCTGTAGCGGCAGCAGTAGCAGGAGTAGCGGCGGCAGCGGCAGTAGCGGTGGTGGTGGTAGTAGTAGCGGTGGTGGCGGCGGCGGCGGCAGCAGCAGTGGCGGCTGCCTTTTCTGCCCGCTTGGCTTTGAGTTGCATGATGAGATACGGTAATGTTTCCACGCTAATCTCGTTCTCAGGGATTTGAGCCAAAGCCTCGACGTCCTCTGGGCTCAGACCCAGAGCCGAGTACACGTTCTGGGCGCTCATGGGCGTCTCGTCACCCGCGTTGTCCGAAGACTCCATGTTTAAATCAGGACTCTGGAGTGGAGAGTAAATCCTCTCACGTTTTTTACTCTGCAGCAACAAAGACCAAACAAACCAAAAAAACAAAGATTAACAAGTACACCATACAAAATATTTAATATTTATATTTTTTACTATTGTAATTTTGTACAAAATATTATTACAAAATGTTTAAAGATAAACTAAATAAATTAATAATAGTAATTTATAATTTCAGTCTTCTCAACTACTAACTCAGCATTAAACATTTATATTTATATGTTATACAAATTTAACAACCAACTATAATTGAGATCTGAATGTAAACAACAACAATAAAACAACAGTACTATACTGTGCTAGTTAATTAAGACACATGGTGGATTTATATGCATAAACTTCCACTGACTACTGAAGACTGTCTAAACTACCCACAATTTAAATATCTGCAAGTTTCCGCAGCTAGCTGACGGTAGTGCAAACACACTGACTAGCTGGCTAGCTGCTAATCTTGAACCTAAACATTAGTTATTATTGCTTCCGCGTTACATTAATTCACAATCTTGTTCACTATCAAAAAGTCAAATTAAGCGCTATTGAATACATTCGTAAATTATTTTAAAACTTCTATTATTTTAAGTGAGACCTAATAGTTAGCATTAGCTAGTGTAGAGTATACAAAAAGGAAAACAGCACGCGAGCCAGCGTGACCCAAATCGCCCCGTGTTCATCACCTAGTCCCCTAGGTAGGGATCGGGACGGGATTATTAGACGCACTATGTAGTGCTCTTGTGTAGGGGTAAGCGCTCCGTTCGGGATACGGACACACATTGTTTTACATATCAGCCTTGAAAATTGTGAAAAGTTTTTTTTAGTTCTGCACGGTTTAAGCACCAATCGTTGACAAACGATCACGAATATCTGCTCGCTATTTTATAACAAACTGCGTTATGCGGAGTTATTAGTATAGCTAACGTTATCTAAGCTATGCTACGCTAATCAACGCTAACTGGCTAAGCTAAGCGCTGCCATCATGGCCAGAGTGTAAACAGTGAACTAGCCGCGTTCGTGCAAGCGTGAGAAATGCATTCGCTCTCTCTCTCTTTTAAATCTGTGCATAAATACCGAATTGAATTTGGTGAATCCTTCTGTTTTTCAATGCACGAATGGACTCTGCTAATATCCACGCAGCTGAAATCGTCACTCCGCCATGTTTTTGTGCAAAGTGGGCCGGACTGTCTCTCACAGGGCTGCGCTGATCCGCACCGAGCTACCGGTACTGTCGATACAGCGCCGCTGTCGATACTATATATATAATATATAATAGGAAATAATATAAAATAGGAAATAATGTAAATTCCTTCCAGATATTACCTTTCGTCAAATACAATTCGGTATTTACAACAACACTATAATCAGATTTTTGTATATGAAAATTATCAAAACATTAAGAAAACATGTAAATTAAGTAAAATATGGAATAAATAGACATTAAAGCTTGCTTAACTTTTAAAACTCGTGACAGCAACACAGCCCAGGTCAATGAATTAAAAAATATTTATACATGCTCATATGGAAGCCTTGCTGGTGCCAGGCTTCAGACTTCAAACTGTGTATTTGGGTTTCCTGATATGTCAGGTAGAACAAAAGTTAACATTACGTTTATAAAGGGTACATTTTACCACTACTGGAATATGGGAATGATGTCGCAAAAATGTAGAACCTTATTTTTAAAAAACTGCCAAAGGGCAAAAATGCTCTGAGCTTTAATATATGATACCTCTTGGCGCTGGCTTCTTTAAAAATGAAACTGAAAGTGGCTCCTTTTTCTTGCTAACATTCTTGGCACCCATGATACTATGTCTTCACTAAATCTTGCACAAAATGCAAAAAAATAAACCTACAAAAATAAACACAAAGTCGATATGCTTGGCTTTCCATTGATACAAACAAGTTTTGAGCAGCTCACAGAAGTAAGCAAGACTTAGATGGCATATCGTTTGGCTCGGTTCATTCACAGGTATGCCAAGGAACATTGCTTGCAAAATTTCAGTTCTTAAGGTGAAAATCCTGAATACGTATGCCGAGGTTCCACTGTAGAGACAGGAAAAATGGAAGAAAAATAATTCACTTACAGCTACCAGCCTGTTCATTAACACAAACACGTTATGACGTGTAAACTGTACACCTGATAAAGTTTTTTTTTTAATTCAGTATCTAATTACTTTCAATATTATTACTAGTTCTCCTACTAGATGCTTGTCTTTCGGCTGATTTTGCCAAGGGGTCGCCACTGCAGACCTTCCTACCTGTAAAACAAGGTTGGCACAGGTTTTATGCAGGATCCACTCCATGACGCAGAGCTCCTTTATTTTATCAGGGATTGGGATCGGCACTGCCCCCAGAAGATGGGGTTTGGGCATTGGCTGCGAAGTGAATATGGCATGGCAGGCATGAAACCTAACAGTGAGCCACCAATGTCCGACTCCTATTGTATGCTTAATAACTATTAATAACAGAGCTTGGAGGCAAGGATGGGGGAAAAATATACATTTTATTACAGATATAATAAAAGCATAGTATAACACATGACCTTAA
The DNA here is from genome assembly GCA_013621035.1 of Clarias magur. Classification (NCBI taxonomy): domain Eukaryota; kingdom Metazoa; phylum Chordata; class Actinopteri; order Siluriformes; family Clariidae; genus Clarias; species Clarias magur. The sequence goes on along the minus strand of QNUK01000004.1, from coordinate 6,113,336 downwards.
AGAATCATATCCTAAGAAAACTTTAATGGTAGCTTTCCACAAAGAACTAAAAAGTATATAACCTAAAATATGATTTTTGCTTTATGATCTGCTTGACATCTTCCAATTAAAAACACTGATAATATTTAGATATTCCCATATGCAAAATATCATAACCAAAAACAGAAATTAAATTTGGCCACTTTCTTTCATTATATCAATCCTGATATTCATTTAGTCAGTATTCTATCAGCTGAACTAATAAATGATGCTACAGAATATGGCATAGACGATACATGGTCTATAAAATAAATAATAATATGTGTATAAAGCCCTATTTGGGTGATCAAGTCAATAAAAAGTCTTGTAAAAGTAATTGTACTAATGCATACATCCTGCTAAACACACACACACACACACACACACACACAGTCTTCCAATATCCAGTTTTATATATCTATATATATATATATATATATATATATATATATATCTGTATATATATAGTATCTGTATTAATAAGGCTCAGTATTAATAAGACATTGGGTAAAAATTTAGAGCTTGGTTTGTCGTAGTGAAACGTCATCGTCTATCTTTTGCTCCGTTTGAGCGCAGGGAGTTTTCGGCTCGACGTGATAACAGGACTCGTCACGTTTCTTCTGGACGCTGTGCCAGACGCCGTAGGAGAAATAGATCAGCAGGCCTGAGTGGCAGATTATTCGAGTTATAGTTTGTTGAGAACACAAATAGAAAAATGATCATTAGTGGCATGAGTTCACTCTAGGATGTATGAATATATGACGAGACACCACATGCACCATCCATTGGACTGAGGAATCATGTCAGACGAATTCCACTCTGACTTCTTAAAACAAAATGAAGTAAAAAGCCTAGTACACCTGTCTCACGCTGTCATCTATCAGTAAAGTAACTCTGCAATCAGCACATCACAGACATCATGTGTGCAGTCAGACTGCTCATTTCAAATGGTTTAATAGTACCCCTTTTTCAGCAGCTGTTTTTATTACAATAGATGTGGTTGTCATGTTTCAGCCAAACTGCATCTCACAAATCACATAAAAGACCGAAACTGTCCCCAAAAAATTTAGTTTTTCCCTGTGCATTTCTTCTGATCATACGTTACCCATGCCATTATTTCAACTTTCTTTCATTATAAAATATATTACAATACAATGAAATACTGTCTACATTAACACTTTGCTTTTTTTTGTTTGTGGTCATGTATTAGATTAGCATTAATCACAGCAGACACAGAGTATATTTTACTAGTCCAAGTTGCCAAAAAAATTCACCCCCTTAAATGACATTTATTTATTTATTTATTTATTGAAGGAAGCTTTAAAGTACTCATGTATGTCACTCTGGATAAGGGTATCTGCCAATTACCGTTGATGTAATGTAAAAGCAACCTTGGCAACCCTCCCAGTAACTGTTCCTCCAAGCATGAGGCAGCGTAATTCCTGCCCCGGTGGATTTCTATTAGCTCTGGTTGCAGTTCCCTTTTCGACCACTAATAAATATATAAAGCCAAATATGGCCGTGAAGGCACAATAGCAGAATCGCACAACGTGTAGAACCACAATCTAATGAAATCAAATATTAAACAATGACATATTTTAATGTTAATATTTCAGCAGAATTAAAACATATGAAGATGTAAATGAGGATTTTTAATAAGATTAACAATGAGCCACCACTGTTCGTCTTACCTATTGCCATCCACACTGCGTAACGGATCCATGTCTCTCCTCCCAGCTGAACCATCAAATAAATATTCACAAAAGTGCTGAGGATGGGAAGCACTGGCACAAGAGGAACCTGCACCCAGGACGTATTAGCTTTTAGCCACTGTAGAAAGTTGTAAGTAAAGTGTGATGAATGTTCTAGATTAGAGTCTCACCATGAAGGTGGCCTTTCTGCCGCTCTGCGGCTGCCTCCAGATGATGATGATGGCGGCGAGTAAAAGTAGCGCGAGTATGCAGATGATCATAATCATCCACCACGTCCCCACCAGGCCTGACTCCACCCCCTTCGTCAGAATCACACTCAGAGCTACTATCAACATGACTAAAACACACACACACACAGATCACCTAATGATCATGAGGTTGTTGAATCTGTCAGAGGCTCATTTTCTGACATTAGTGCAGCTGCAAATTTATTCACAGTTCACAGTGTATATGGTCATTTCTGCAGTAACAACTCGTTCACAGGGACTTCCTGTATATACCTGTGCTTTATTCCTTTGATATGAAGTATCCTAATGCTAACAAACTATTCACACAAACATTCACTCACTCACTCACTCATCGTCTATACCGCTTAATCCTGTATTCAGGGTCACGGGGGGCCTGGAGCCTATCTCTGGAGGCTTAGGGAACAAGGCAGGGTGGTACATCCTGGACCAATTTGGGATCGCCAATTAGCCTAATGTCTTTGGACTGTGGGAGTACCCGGAGGAAACCCACCAAACACAGGGAGAACATGCAAACTCCATGCACACAGAGACGGGAATCAAGCCTGGCCGGGAATCGAACCCGGACCTTGGAGGTGTAAGGCGACATACCTGTACAGAAGATGTGATTGTTCCATAAATGTTGTCTAGTTTCTTTTTAACCTTATAACCCAAGCAGTACAGATCAGCGCCAGCAACACAGCATCGGTCAACGACGATTAAAAACAGGTATATGGGTTTATATCGAAACCTTGCCAATGTGTGTGTTAACAGTGTGGCTTCTGACATCAAACATTGCGTCTGGGTTTTTGGATATGTCCGGTAGAATAAAAATTCTTTTTACGTTTAAAACATGTAAATATTTACCACTACTGGAATATGAGAATGACATCACAAATATGTAGAACCTTTAAAAATGAGCATATAATACTTAGTTTTTGGTCATAGAAACAACCAAAAACAATCAGTGAAACATGTGGTCATGTGTACCTGTGCAGTTTCTTTGCCTGTGTGAACCTTTTTTTTTTTTTATGTGTTGCTCAGTCTTGTTTGGGTAGTTGGTAAAAATAAACTAAAATTCTATTTTGTGCTGAAAAAAAGGATACATCACTTATACTAATACTGCACAATCCTGAGCCATATATACAGGATGTGTGATACAAAAACACAGCATAACAAATAATGGCTGAAATACTCAGGGTTTTAAGGGCTAGACTTTATAACCGTATCTTCTTCCGTTTCGTTTCCTTCTTGTTTTCCTGAACATCACCAGGAACTGCTACCGTATAGTGAATGGAAACTGAGGGAAACGTTGACTATTTCTAAACTATGTGCTTTCGGTACACATATTACTGATTTGTCTGAAATTGCTCAGAATTGATTTTTAAATATTTATAGGGAAAACATGTGATATATTTCGCAGTACAATCACATGGTTACAGTAAGATGAATAAAAGAGATAAAATTTTATTTCTTTTTAATAACATCACAATTATATCTACACTCTATCTATATCATATCTATATGATATCTGTATCTGACGAACAAATAAAACATTTGATTTTTTGAATAAAGTTCTTATAAACAGAAGACTCACTGATGATGATGGTCAGTATGGAGACGACTTTAGTGCTGGTGCGTGTAGGTGAAGATGGCGGTCGTATTAAACTCCACTTCTCCTTCTCGCTCAGCTTGTCTGAATCCCCTTGGTATCTGTGTTACACACACTCTTATTAGTGTATACACTCATTCACTGGTCATTGTAAAGTATATGTTGATATGATAAAGCAAGGAAGGAGTCTCCAGTGTCAGCATTTTGTAACAGAGGTAAAGCTGTAGCGTTAAGTTTCCTGACATTTCCAGGACAGAGGAGTTTGCAATTCTTTTCAGTTTCTAATATCATAAGTTGTGTGTGAAAAAAAAGAGACTGGTGCGGGAGCAGCCTTTTATAGCAGCTACACCATGAAGTGAAAACAACATTAAATATTAAAACACGCAACATGCAAACTCCATGCACACAGGAATCACACCCTCAGCTCTGGAGCTGCCAGGCCACCTTGCTGCCTATATACAGTATTTATTTCTGTTTGATTTATACACTGTATGAAATAGTTAGAGGGAGGTTGAAGTTAGATGAGAAGTGCAGTGGCAAAGTGAGGATCATCTCTGATTACTGGTGTACCTGAGAAAGAGGATACAGATAGCCACCAGAGTGTAGGCAAACAGCGTCCCGATAGACATCATGTCCACTAGAGCCTTTAGATCGAACAGAAGTGCCATGATGGCTGCAAAACAACACACACACGTGTCAGATCAGGACTTTCTTATTTACACACAAGAAGATGCCATGAAACAGCACAGGGGCAGACTGATAAAAATGCACGCTCTGCTTTCAGCTGCTTTGTGTGTAATAATGTGACAGGAGTGATGTTTTTCTGATAATGCTGTGATAATGTAAATAATCTATAACAGTCCGTTTTTTTTTTTTTAATACAAAAGCACTAAAGATAAAATAAATCATATCTCATTTATTGATCTGGTGACTCACTGTGTGACTTTTTTTTTTGTGAATGCAGTGCACTTCCATATAATAATGATCCTTTTTCACTCAACTTCCATGGACTAATAATCGTTCATTCTAAATTAAACTCCAGGCGTGTGTTTTGCTACTTTACCTGCCACTATTCCTGATGCCAGCGTGGCGTAGACGGGACTCTGCCTGGAGCTGAGTCGACTCAGGAATTTAAAGAGAAGTCCGTCCCGGGCCATGGCAAACAGGACACGTGGCATCGGGAACATCGCGCCCAGCAAACTGGCACAAGATGCATAGATTATTTAACAATCACAAAAATACTTCATCGAAAAATAATGCAATTATTACACCTTATTACAAATGTACTCCGTCAGTAAAACTATACAGCCTGTTCATTTAACGTGGTTTTGCAGTTTGCAATGAATGCGGCTGCTGAAACTGTGTGTGTGTAAAAGATGAAAGTGATGCGGATGATCATGATGAAACTATACACTTAGTAAAAAGTCATAAGCTGTTGGTTTTTGGTTCGTCCTTCATTATAGTTTACTCATTGCTGTTATTATCCAGATCAACCATTTCCAGCTAGAGCTAGGGGTTTTCCCAATAAAATATCTTCGCAAACATTTCTCATTTCACATTTCTCACCCCACTATATCTATCTGTAATGTAGTGCTGCACAATTAATCACATGAAACTCTATATACAACGTGGACCTGTGGCAAATATTTAATTGCAAAAAGCTGTAATTTAAGTTTTTGTTTATTGTTTAAATACTTATAACCTTAGTTAACAAATAAATACTGGCAAATATTCACTTAATGACATCATTTGTGCTATTATTTGCTGTTATGTTTGAACACAAAATGCTTTTTTTAATAGTTAGATATTGCAGTTTTTATCACAGTCACTATACTGTACGTGTTTACATAATCACAATGTGATTTATTTTTTATCAAATCATGCAGCCCTACATAACTGTACTGTATATCGCTGTATCTACTTCTATATGACATAACTCAAACTTATTTCTTGAAATGAAAATAACTTCACTCTGAATATAAAAGTTTAAATGCAGATTACATGTAAAAATATATACTGTATGCATTACAAATATATGAAAAAAAAATCTCATTCCCTGCAGTTGTCAGTTCTTGAAGCGGAACACTATAATTATAGCACCGGAAATCATAAGCTGTATACATGTGGCTTATACTCTATACATCCTACAGTACTTTACTGTTACTCCAGCATAGATGGGGTCAGAGCGCAGGGTCAGACATGATATAGCACCCCCTGGAGGCAGGGTTAAGGGTCCAACATGGCTGAGTTGGGGCTCGAACCACCAACCTTCTGTTCAGGAACTGAGAGCCTTAACACACTGAATCACCACTCTATTATTTTTGAATTTCTGAATTTTGGTTGCCCAGCTTTGATCCCTGAGGTTCTCTTTGAAGGGCACATTTTTTGCTAAATTTCCTTTAAAGATATTCAGACGAGTCTCCAGTGTACACATTTGACCATTTTTGTATTGGTCGGGTTTAAACAAGCCAATTAAATTCCCCCCCTAATGTGACCTCATATAAGAAGAGCCCCTCCCCTGCCTTGTTGCTCATCTCTCCTCATTACTTTGGAGGGGCGTGGCTATCTAGCTATCTAGCTATTACTAGTATCTTTACACAGACACTGAAACAGTGGAGAAGCAGTGAACCAGAAGGAGTGTGAGGTATGAAAGACTATATATATTTTTTAAAAAAGTGAAATATGTGACTTTTGATTCAACACTATTACACAAAGAATTTACTGAACTTCAGGTACCATTCCTTGTTGATGGAAATGTACACCTTTAGTACCTGTAGTATTTCCGAACCAGAAAGGTGTTTTTGTTTAGAGTGTAACACTGAAAGGTACCGTATCCACATTTCCAGCTGTAATTAATTATAATGATGGGAAAATATTGTCACCACGTCAAGGAAATTTTTGTGCCATATTTTTTTGTTTTTTGAGAAAATTAATTCTAGGAAGTGCAGCATTAACCATTACATCTAGTAAATGTTTAACACTTGGTTGTTCATTTATTCAGGTTCCTCAACTATTTTATTTTTTACATTGGATTTGGAATTATCATAGCTTTTATGGGTTTCAGTTTCATCACCAAACACATCAATCCCCATCTGCCTGCAAGTGTAATTCATTTCGTCATTTGAGAAAATTATAACGAGGTGAATTATGGCCCGTTGTTATGTCTTAAATTGTCTCTGGAGTCAAATGACCCATTTAAAATCATATTCATGTTACACAGATGATTAGGTCCATCATCTGTAAGTGCACACGCCCACCCCCCCCCCCCCCCCCACACACACACACACACACACACACACACACACACACTTGTTACATGTATGGGAACGACCTTTGTTCCACATGTCTATGATTTTTATAATGAATAAAAGATAGATCAGAGGTTTTAAGCATTTGTAATTAAATTAAATAAAAAAGGGGTGTGGCAGTGCACAGAACGAGAGAGCATCCTACCTTGTAGAGAGCGCGCACAGAGAGCCGACAGCCACGACATACTTCGCCGGTTCCCAGCCCACGTGTGTGAAGGCCTCGGGGAGCGGGCTCTGGATGCTCAGCTGGTAGTATGGCATCATGAGCGTGAGAGCAGCCGAAACACCAAAGTAAGCTAGAAAACAGATCAGGAGCGACGCCACGATACCCACAGGGATCGACTTCTGAGGGTTACGAACTTCCTCACCTAGAATGGAACATCCGGAGTGAGTAATGGCAAGGCTGCAGTCTTAGAATGAAAGTGAAAAAAATAATAAAACAAATGCTGCATACAGTAGGTAAAAGTGAAAAAATAATGACAGATAAACACCCACCCACACACACACACACACACACACACACACACACGTCTAATACAGTAAGTCAATGCACCTGTAGTGGCGATACAATCGAATCCCACAAAAGCGTAGAAGCAGGTCGCAGCCCCGGCCAACGTTCCTTCAAATCCAAAAGGAAAAAATCCTCCGATCCCGTAATTGTAATTATCAGTGGTGCTGTTTGGGTTTCTGTTCGTCGTAAGATAGAAAGAAAATCAGTTAATCCTTTCATAGGTGGATTTTCTCCATTTAAAACATTAATGGAAAAACTTTACACTCATGGAAACTAATGGATTAAGGAGGAATATACTGGTTAATAATAGTAGTGGAAATAAAATTGTGTGCTTTATTCTGTAACGTACAGAACGTCCTAATGTTTGTACGGGGAATCTGTTTAACACAAATACTATTTTATAAAATTCAAATATGAAAATATATAGTACAATAACAGCATATTAAATACCTCCATGGTTTCTGGATAGGGGAAAATGCAGAATATAGTAATTATATACTTGGCATTCTTCATTTTGTCCCAAAGGGGATGCAAACTTTTGCACTGAACTGTACTGAACATGTTCCTGAATCAAGAGTCTCCCAAAACCAACCATTAAAGCTAAAGTTCTCCGAGGTCATGGCGGGTCTTACACAGATGTGGTGCTGTTGAAGATATCCTCCTCGGTTATCTGCCAGTTCTTTATGTCACCTTTGATAAACCCGGCGACGATGACGAACAGCAGCACGATGATGTTCACGCAGGTGAAGATCTTGTTGACCATCGCAGACTCCTTCACTCCGAAGGCAAGGATACCTGAGAAAGATTTAGGCAGAAATAAGAACAATGCAAATTCACACATACTATTACTACTAATGATACTAATGATAATAATAACAATAATTCTAATAGAAATAGTTACTGTATATTTAAAATATATCACATTTATGGTCAATTTTAACTTCGAAATATATTTAGATTTTGAGATTTAAAATGGAAAATGTACAGTTTAATGAAACAACAAATACAAAACATTTTAAAAGTTTAATTTGTAATAAGATTAATAAGTGTATTTGCCTTTAAATATACAATATTCTAAAATACACATAATATTTTAAGTAACTGATTAACAGTAACAATAAAAAAAATAATGGTCCAGATTTACTGAATAGCATCTGATTTTTAAAATCTGTCAGATTTTGGTCCTCAAGTTTTACTTTTAAAAATATTTTTGTTTTATTGATTTTATTGATTGTTTTGGTTGCTGGGTTGTTAATCTTTATTTCTATGGCTTTGCAAACTTCAGGACTCGACTCCAGCATCTGAGCCACGGTCTAACTCACCTGCCAGGATCACGATGAGTATAGCTGAAAAGAAGTCTGGGTAAGGAGCGAGGCCAGGCAAGTTCATGGCTACATTTTCACTCAAATAAGAATCGATGATTTTCCCGATAAGGTCATCAAACGTTCCGCTCCAGGCCCGAGCAACGCTGGAAGTACCTGCATAAATACGGCACGTTATAAAACCGTCATACAGTCAGAAAGCCATGTGCACACGGTTATTTAAGAGAGGTGAATGATCTGCGCTGGCGAGGTTGCCTGAGTGCTGTTTTTATAGGACTTAGTGATTATTAAACAATATTCCCAAGGATTTCTATTCCCAGTGCGATATGTCTCCATCCCAACATCCACATGTTCCCAGGTCTCTCATCTTCTACAGTTATTCAGCTGTTTGGTGTGTGTTACTTAATAGTTTTCATAACTCTATCTTCTCACTTCCTTGTATTTCCAGGAATCCTAACGTTTCAGGGTTCTGCGTTCCCTAGGAAAGGAAGTTTTTTCCCCTAGCAGAGGTGGATCTGAAAATTTTTACATAGGATGGCGAAGGGGTGGCAAGGAAGGGTGGTGTGCAGGTAAAGTTTTTTCAATCATTTCATGCATGTATTGATTACTGATTTAGTTTTTTTCACATATAGTACTGTGCAAAAGTCTTAGACGCCATATTATCTATAGTACAAATTATGTTATATAAGAGTATTTGCATGCCTGTAAATAAAGCGACATATTACATGACAGACCTGTTTTCTGATGGGGAAAAAAAAATCAATAATGTAGACTCCTGGGTTTTGCATGAAAGTAGAAAGCAGCGAGTGTGATGGACAGCTGTTTTATTTACAGTACTGTGCAAAAGTTCTTATGAACATCCAAACAAAAGCCATATGCAATGATGCTTCTGAAAACATTTCTACATTAAATTAAACTTTTATAAAAAGCACTAAGTAATAACATAGACAATAAACGGTCAATATTTTGGTGTGGAAACTCTTTGCTTGAACGTAAGCGGTAGTGTTCGATACAGATCTGTGCAGTATTCTAAATAAAACAGCTGTTAGGTTTTACTGAGCATGCTGGAGAATATGAGTTGTTTTGGTAACTTCGTCACACTTGCTCCTATTATTTTCATGCCAAACCCAGGAGTCTAAAGAGTCAAAGACTTTTGCACAGTACTGTATATCATTAAGTCTAAATCGATAATGTTATTCTGCTTACTGAATGGTGTTACTGCACTGCCATTTATATGGACAGAAAAAAAAAAACTACAGCAGAATCATCTGTCTCACTAGACACACCCTGGAGCAGACAGGGTGACACGCTCACCAGTGGCAGCTTGGTGGAGATGGGCCTTGAACCATTAACTAACTGATCAGTACCTCAGAGCCGTAACCATCTGAGCCACGACTGCACTCAAAGCCTCCCAATGTAACAGTTTCCTAGTGTCGATGCCTTTAGGTCCTATATTCCAGGTCTCTATGGCTATGTTCTCAGAGCAGATATAATCGGCTCATATGGACCTTAATCATAAATTAATTAATATAGTGATATATTTAGATGTTGTTTTTTTAAACCACATTTTTCGTTTAATCTGAATCTAAACATTATGTGTTGACTTTTCTTGCCTATGATGTAGGACAGCAGCAGGTTCCATCCAGTAATAAAGGCCCACACTTCACCCACAGTCACGTAGCTGTACAGGTACGCAGAACCCGTTTTGGGCACACGGGCACCAAACTCGGCGTAACACAGCCCAGCGAATACTGAGGCCACGGCGGCGATGAAGAAGGAGATGATGATGCTGGGGCCGGATACTGTGCGCGCCACCTCGCCCGAGAGCACGTAGACGCCAGCGCCCAGTGTGCTTCCCACACCCAGCGCCACCAGGTCCAGCGTGGTCAAACAGCGCCTGAAGTTGGAGCTCTCGCCGTCTGGCTCCAGGGGCTTCACCCGGGACAGGCCCTTCAGGAAGGAGAGCAGCTTTGAGCAACCCATCCTGGGATGAAGAAAAAATTGATGTTTCATTTAGTTAATAAATTCAGATGTCAGGTTTTGACCTCAAAGTCAAATAAATGACCAGACTTTAATCAGAACCTGTGAGATTTAGCACGGGATCCTATTACAGAGGGGTGTACCGGCCCATATGTACTATCACCCAAATGTACAAATTCAGCAGTTTTTATAACCCCATAAAAAAGTGAGGAGAAAAAAATGTCCGTCACTAGTTACGTCTGAGCAGTGAGAAAACATGTTCTTCCTGATCTCAGAATAATAATTCAGGAGCCATGAGTTACTGAACAGCGTTCCAGAGAAGATGTTTTTTGCTTTTTTTATCATTTAGAAAATATTACATCATAAGAGTCATTGTAACATACAGTAGTGTGTATGAAAATCGTCTGATGAATGTGATGAATCTCCTGGGATGCCTGACAGACTTTGATTTTATGTGACATGTAAAAAACAGATAAAAGTAAGAAGGAGCAAATCTGAGACACGTCGCAGCAGCGGCGCCGCAGCTGTTATCTGAGCTGATAGAGGACAGCAGGAACTGCCGTTTTTTTCCTTCTCTTTATGAGAATAGAGTGGTATAAAGTGTAAACCGTTTGAAGTCTGATGTCAGAGACGAACAGGGCGTTGCCCGCCTGTCCTACACACGCACACACACGCGCACACACACACACACACACACACATACACACACACACGCACAAATCTAGACTGTAATTGGGGGTAAAATTCATGTATGAGCAATTTGACTTTGCAGCTGATTAAAAGGATATAGAGTCGGTAATAAAACTGATAAATGAATAGTGTGTGTGTGTGTGTGTGTGTGTGTGTGTGTGTGTGTGTGTGTGTGTGTGTGTGTGTGTGTGTGTGTGTGTGTGTGTGTGTGTGTGTGTGGATTAATGATTAGAATACCTTCAATAACATTTCTGATTAATTTACATAAATAAAAATGAGAAATAAATCTGCCCAATCTTGCTTTACTGTTAAACACTTAATAAACATTTCAATCTCTGCGATTCTGCCTTAATTCACTGCAGTTTAACCAAAAAAAATCAATTTAGAGAATTTTTAATGTGTTTACATTTTTTTTTTAAGTAATAAATGCTGCAGAGATAAACCGCCCATAAACCCACATCTCACACATATCCGAGCTGTAGAAGTTTAGGTTTTTCACGTTTATGTTTCATCGTTTCTGTTTTCTTTCTTTTCTGTTGCATCTCAGTTTTATTCTGAGGAGGATGAAGGAGAAATCGCTCGGCTGTCGTTAATAACAGGTTTCCAGTTTTCATATTAAGCAGATAATTCTTCCCTTTAATTATAATATAAGATCATTAATAAGATCATTATAAGACTATAATAGTCTTATAATCACTTATGTAATGTTGATTTAACTCTCAGAATTCATCAAGTCTGCAGAATTTCTGAGTAACAGCTCTGTGTGCTGCTGCGTTCATTTCAATATCATTTATAGATTTCTAATAAAAATCAGTCCATTTAGAGTGAGCTGTAAGAATCTTACCTGTGGGCTCAGAGTGCAGCGTCTAAAGGTGTGTCTGTGTGAGTGTCTGTTTGTGTGTGTGTGTGTGTGTGTTGTCCTGAGTCCATCTTTCTTGGCCCCTCCTGTCTCAGCTCACGTGTTTCAAACGTTCACATGTAGATTTTGACAGATTCTGTTACATTTAGGAGGAATATGTGATTTCTGAGAACGTGGACGAGTTCCTCTACTTCACACTACACGGACTTATACACACACACACACACACACACACACACACACACACACACACACACACACACACACACAAAGACAGGTTAGGAATGGAACCAACGTCTCTTGCCGATGTCGTTGTTGTCGGTATATGTGTAGAAAAGAGTTGACTTAAGAGTTTCCTCACTAAAATAATACAATAAGTTGATTTATTTTTGAGTGTCGTGTGATATTTCAGCAGAACTGAGTTGACTGAGATACGTTTCTGAAAAGAAAAAGAAAGAAAAAAGATTAACCAAATGAGGTTGTGGGTTCAAATCCCAGGACTGTTTTGTATGTAATGGTTGTGCTCACGGCCAGGGGAATCTTAGCGGTAGGATGCAGGCTCGCATGTAGATCTCCTGATCGGAAGGACCTAGGTTTGAACCCCAGCACCACCATGTTGCCGGTGTTGGGCCCCCGAGCAAAGTGTGTAAGTTGCCCTGGATAAGGGTGCCAAATGCCATAAATGTAACGTAAAAGCTCCAGTCTCTGGACCATTAGACTCATTTTCAGGGTTTGATCTCCATCACTGAGTTTCCTGTTTTCACTGTTTTACTCGCACAGGTTTGTGTTTAAATCTCTGTACTCTGCCCTTTAAGTAGGGTTATGATGTTAATTCGAGGATGTGAGTGCAGATTATTCAGGAATGCTGGATTTGAGCTCATTGCTAAGCTGTTTCCACTGTGAGCCTGCTTAGTTTTAACGACCAATCTGACGGTATCTGTTTAAAAAAAATAACTCAACAGGGAATAAAATACTTGTGCAGATTCTGAGTGAAGGTCTGAATTTAACATTAATCCGCCATGTCATTAGATCTGAGGTTTTAGGAAAATGCAGTCAAACTCAAAGATCTTCTATAAAGTGTGTGTGTGTGTGTGTGTGTGTGTGTGTGTGTGTGTGTGTGTGTGTGTGTGTGTGTGTGTGTGTGTGATATACTCTCCACACAGCAAGGACCCTTATACTGGATTTGTGTTGTAGTTTGTATGTAAAGTCTTTTTGACGTTTAGTTTTTGAAAGTTCGAATGACTCTGATAAAATGACGTTGAGATAACGTTGAACAACCTAAAAAAAACTATATTGTAACCTCTGTTTGACACATTTGTCACAACATCCGATGGCATCCATCAGTTTCCTGAAGTTTCTGGCAGGGTTTAGTGTTCAGATCAGAGATTGTGGCAAACCAACAGCTTCCCACACACAGTGTGTGTACCTCACGCATCACCTAGTGCTGTAACGTTATCTCTCTGTTTCATTTAGTTTCAGAAATAGTGAAATCTAATTAACTTCAAGAGAGGAGAGGACGTGAGGCTGATGGGGGAATGATTGTTTATAGCTTCTGTAACGTAGGTGACAACAAGAATTCACTAATTTCCTGGAGATGAATATAACAAGATACTGTATATAATAAGAGAACTGTAATTGGTGTAGGACATTGTCTCTTTACAGCAGTGTGTGTGTGTGTGTGTGTGTGTGTGTGTGTGTGTGTGTGTGTGTGTGTGTGCGTGTGTGTGTGTGTGTGTTACATGACGTAAAACTGATAGGCAGTAAAATATATCTGTAATCAGATATCAGATTAAATGTACACACCGAAAGAGCGAGATTCTGCTGATGTGACGAACTGACAGTCACCAGGGTTCACTTCATTAAACATTAATTATTCATCTGTTTGGTTCTCACTAAGGAGACTGAATCACGAGATCATTATCACAGCTAAAGAAAATGGCTTTATGAATTCGTTTCTTTATTGGCTGCTGTAAATGAGCAACAAGCCTGAAATCCTACGCGCACCATAACGTTAATGATTTTATAACTTTATAAATGACTCTAAATATGTGAGAGAACGCCCTGTGCACATCGTCCAACCCATCACGCCGGGTCTTTAATGCTTTCTCGCATCAGCGCTGCAGCACGTCACTATCAGCAGAACTATTTCCTGTTTCCGCTTTATTTCCTGGTACAGTCAGTTCGGAGGGAGACACTCCAGTGATGGATGGTGAGATGGAGCAGAGTCGCTCTTCCCTTCCTTAAGCTGATTATTAAAGCTGAACCTGCTGACACTGGAAGCTCCTTCCATACGTTACATTCTGGAGAAACAGTAACGAATCAGGGACAAGTGCATTAAAACAAACCCTGATCAATACACTCTGGCCGATCAGAATGGAGAATTAATCACCGCCACGTTGCTGTATGTGTGTGAGGTGACAGGAAGTGGTATTTGCTGAACGAGGCAAAGCCGCTGCTTTAAAAAACGCTGACGACAGATTAAAGGTCGAACTGCTAGTCACACTCAGCCCATTTTAATGAAAGTTCATGACCTCGCTGCTCATCAGACCAATGAACCCGTGAGCCGTTGATTATTACATTACAAACCTGTTTTTTTGTCCATGTTTCAGGACAGACATTGGTTTTAGAATATTTGCAGTGATTTATTGGGGTTAAAGGTGAAAGCGTATGATGAAATCTGCTGTGAGAATTATTGAAAAGAATAAATCCAATGAAAGACTGAAAAACATAAGCTTGTGTCAGATTGAATGTCCAGGAATTTTAGTCTCAACTGCCATCTCGATAGATAGATAGATAGATGGATGGATGGATGGATGGATGGATGGATGGATGGATGGATGGATAGATGGATAGATAGATAGATAGATAGATAGATAGATAGATAGATAGATAGATAGATAGATAGATGATGTTGTCATGAGGGGACCATTCAGCAATTTTGCAGAGCAGGTCCACACATACAGTAGACCCCTCCCACTCCTCCCCAATGACACTCAGCTCCCCTTATCTTCTCCCTTCTTCCCTTTTTATTATCTCTTTTCTCACTTCCTTTCTCTTCCTTACGCATTTCACCTTTTGTCCTTTTCATCCCTGTTTTCTATCATTCTTTCTCTCTCATTTTGTTCTGCATTTCTCCTCGTTCCTCTTCTGTTCTCTGTTATTCAGTCTTCCTTTCACTTTTCTTTTATATTTCTTCATTCTTGTTTATCTATCTTTCCAGAATGAACAGCTCTTCATTAGCATAATTAATATTTAAGCAGATTATACAGCCAATACATGATGATCTATATACTCCAATCAGCCATAACATTAAGACATACACATTGATTATCTGTTATGTTGCAGTAAACTGGGCACCCGAGACTCGCCCATGTCTGTGGGAACCAAAGTCCAGCCTGTCCAGTCCGACCAATGCAGCACTGAAAAAAGTTAATGATTGTCACAAAAGAAAGACACCAGAACACCCAGTGTATGACAGACGCAACACACGGGGCACACTAGGCCCCCCCAATAACCACACACACACACACACACACACACACACACACACACACACACACACACACACTCCTTGTGCTGGGCTGTTTAAGCAGTTGTTTAAGCAGATGTCTGTTGTTTTGGACTAATAGATTATTCATTAAAGGAATGTACGGAGCTGTAAAATGGATAGAGCTGATAAGCAGCGAGGAGGTAAAGGGCAACTGGAAACAGCAAACCAGACTAAAAGATTTAAGTTATAAATGAAGCTGTGATCACTCTGAAGTTGAATGTTTTCCAATAACAGGAAATCCCTGAATGTTTTATTCCTCTTACACCTGAGACGTTACTATAGAAACCAAGGCATTAAATTAACCAAGCAGAGCTGCAGGTTATAGAAAAAAGTAGAAGTTCAATAGCAATGTGGTTTTATTAACTTTATCTACAAGAAGTTTGCAATTTCTTCTGTTTAAGCTGGTTCTAGTTCTGGTTCTGGTTCTGCAGCAGCAATTATGTAAAGAGAATGAACAGGATGTATTAATGAAAATTTTATTTAAAAAAAAAAAAAACAGAAAAGTTGTTTGTAACTTTGGTCACTATGAGCAACTTCCATTTACATTAAGTTTCACACCAGACCAGTGTAGCTGAAGTTTTATTTTTTACTTTGCTCCTCATGCTAGACAGAACCAGTTTATTAGCGTGCTAACTGTCTGAGTGAAATTAATCTATTAGTTTTATCCAGATACAGTATATTGGATAGTGGCATCAGAGTGGCTTATTGGTCAGCACTGTCTCCTTGCACCTCCAGGGTCCGAGTTCAATTCCCGACTCTGGGTCTGTGTGCATGGAGTTTGCATCTTCTCCCTGGGCTTGGTGGGCTTTTTCCAGGCACTCCAGTTTCCTTCCACAGTCCAAAGACTGCAGACTAGGCTCATTGTTTTTCAGGTTAGGGGTCGGGTTAAGGCATTGAACTATACTGTTTCCATTGTTGGGCCCTTGAGCAAGACCCATAATGCTTAGAGGTGCAGATGTTTGTTTACATTGAGCGAGTAGCTCATTATAACATAGATTATTAAATCTGCCTCATAACTGTTCATAATATCTAAGTACTGCAAAAGTTTCATTAAATTCTGTCCAGACAGTTTTACACAATGTCGTGTCAAAATGACTGACAGACAGATATCATTGAGTTCTGACCAATGTGCAGACAAAACCTTTCTTTTATTTTTATAGAGTAAACAAATGCAAAAATGTCCAAATGTCGCCTCCTTGTGGTCATTTGTGGATGTTGTGAAATATTTAACTGGAAAGAGTTCAGGTAAATTAGGCAGACTATCGTCTTGAAAAGTGTTATTAGTTTATTCTGTGACAACACTGTAGTAATTATACACGTATGTTTTATATTTTATCTGTTTAATTTGATTTTACACGATTAATTTTTGTACATATTAATTTTTGAGAGAAAACAACGATTTAAAAAAATCAGCATTAAATACATATAGACGGATTTTTTCTGAGACTTGTTTCTGGTCCCTTAATGTATAAAACGAAAGTATATGCCTGAAAGAGTGAGTTCTGTCTAATGTACAGACAAAATCTTTATTTTATTTATATTGGTTAGAAAACGTCTAAATGTCGCCTCCTTGTGGTCATTTGAGGATGTTGTGAAATACGTCATCGGAAATATTTTAGATAAATTTAGCAGAACATTGTCGTGAAAGCCTGATAT
Source organism: Clarias magur (assembly GCA_013621035.1). NCBI lineage: Eukaryota > Metazoa > Chordata > Actinopteri > Siluriformes > Clariidae > Clarias > Clarias magur. The sequence goes on along the minus strand of QNUK01000004.1, from coordinate 6,095,894 downwards.
TATTTTATTCTGTCACAATATTGCAAAAGTTATACATCCATGTTTAATAGTCTGTCTGTTTATTTGTATTTTTACACAATTCAAATTATTATTCTTATTATTTACATATTTGGTATTTTTGTCTTTTTATGTACTGTATATATGAAATATCCGCCTTAAATACTTAAGTTACTTACGTTAACAATATAGATATAAAGATACTATATTACTGTACTTAAAGTACTATTTTATGATTTTCGGCCTAAAAGCGATTTAAATCGCGGGCGATTTGATCAGATTAGTGCAATAAACAGGGACAAATACAAATATCCGTCATAATCCAGAAGTCTTCTGCCCCCTAACCCCTACCTCACTAGGGCAGGGCGCTGTTTGTGACGCGCACCGGCGCGAGCCGCTAAATTGGCGCGAATGGCGCGCGTCCCCTCACCCGGTCCAATATGGCGGCCTGCGCGGTTCATCTGGTGAGGAGGGACTGGGTGTGAGGAGAGGGGGGTTCAACTAAAATACTCCAGTCTCAGCTTGTTGAGGAATAAAAAGCTGATTTTAACAAACGATACACTCAGTTTGTTGTGTTTTTGACCAGGAAAAAGAGCAACAAAAAAAAAAAAGTCTTATTAGGTTAATTGATTTAATTGGGCATTAATTAATTACTTGTTTGCTTGTTGTTGTTTTATTGGACAGATTGACAAACGGCCCAGGAAATTAATTGAGAAAAAAGAGACCCATGTGGTAATTGTGAGGAAAGAGCTGCATGCAAAGCATCCGTTACAAAACCGGTTTGTTAAAACACCAAAATGTTTTACCATCCAGTCTGATTTAAAATCATAATGTGAATATACTTTTTAAAGAAAGTATTTCTTAATACTATAAGAAATTAAGCATTCCCTCTGCCTGTCTGTTTGTCCTTTGGTCTCTTTTGTGGTCCTGAAGTCTTTTGTCTTGTGATTTCTCCCTCAGCTGGGCCTTATGGTTCTATAAGAATGATAAGAGCAAAATGTGGCAGGACAATCTGAGACTCATCACCAAGTTCGATACTGTTGAGGATTTTTGGGGGTGAGTTTAATTTGAGCTTCAGGTTTAAAATAATAACTAATCTACATTTTCTGCTTTTGTTTAATGGTGGTTAAACTAAAAAGAAGCAATTGCACTTTTTTGTTTATTTTAATATTTTCTGCTGGTCAACAAGAACTGCAAGGGGACCCTTGCTTGCAGCAAGCACAGCAACTTCACTTATTACAAAATTCGAATTGTCTCCATTTTGTCCATACTCGCCCTGCTCCCATGTCCAGAACACAAGACCATGCGGACCTGTACTGGGTTGGGTTGCGTCTGACAATGTTTGAAATCAAGTTGGAGCCGGTAGAGCTTCCAGACTCGGACACATCTTTAGGAATGCAATTTGATTTTGATCCCAAATGACCTGTGGATGTGGTTCAAATCAGATTCAATGCATTTTTAACTGTTCAGACTACATGAAGGCAATTTGATTCCAAACTGGTTCCAGTGAGATATGGACTGGCAGTCTGAACAAACACTAACACACCTGAATGCAATAATGATGTCCACATCTTGAGTGAAGTCCTTAAAACTTGCCCATTAACCCCTTTCTCACCAAAGTGAACCAGGTGCTAGTTTATGTCTGGTGTTGGTGGCAGTTCACAGGCGGTTCAATAATGAACCTCTTAAGAAATGTCTTCGTATTTGTATGGGCTAGAGAGTCACGTCATTACAACACTGTGTAGGTCTCTACTTTCCTATTAATAGTAGATGCAAACACAACAATGGTGAACTTCAACACTGCATTCGGAGCTGTTTTTCTGGTTCTTCAAGTGTACTTTAGGATTAAGCCATAATTACTCTAAAGCATTTTAGCTGTCTTGTTGATTGAGGCTGGGCTTTGTTTTTCTTTTTTTTTCTTTCTTTCTTTTTTTTTTTTTTTTTAAAGATGGCAGTTACAAACTTTTATTTGGTCTTACCAGTGGTTCTGTGTTCTAGCCCAGTGTTCCAATGGAACCAGTTTGTCTGTCTAATGACACTTGATTTCGCTGAAAACAAAACTGGTTCAAAATTGTGCACTAGCTGTGAACTAGTTCAGGAACCACCTGGGTGGAAAAGGGGTATCTGATACTGATGCACTGCCCTAACTGTTTTTGTTGTGTATATTTTAGTAATACAATGATTTGTCGCTTTAAATGATGAACCATTAATTCATATGAAGGATATTTTTGGTAAACAACAATGTGTTTTATAGATGTCTTTCTTTTGTTCAGAGACTGTAGTCTAAGTGCACATTTTTATAAGCAAGCTCCGTCAAGCCAGTCCTCACAGTGGCTTACGCGGTCAGCTCTTGAATTTGTTCAGTAGGAGCCTAAGGTTTGTTGTTTGCCCAGCTGCTCAGCACCGTTTTTGCTCTTTCAGGTAGTGATGGATCTTTTCGATCTTGGATTGTGTAATTTTTGGCTCTGGGGTGATGCGCACATGAATAATGCTAACCCTGCGTAGACCTCACACCAGGTTTGGTTCGGGAGGCATGTATGTCTGAACAGGTTAAACTGATCAGTTCAGAGGAATCTGTTCAAAACGTCTCTGAGTCAGACGTAGCGAATCCTGGCTCTGAGACGGCTCCTTCTCAGTTCGTATCACTTTGTTTGCTGGCGTAAATTTAGTTTTCCTACATCAGATCTTTCTTCACGTGTCGATCGCACATGCGCTCAACTTGCACATTCAACAAGAGCGAGTCCCCTCATGCGGAGGTGGTGTAGCACCATAAGGCAGGAGTGAATTAGCACATTAACACCAGCAGTCTGGCACCGGCTCGGCTGTTTAGAGCACTTGTTCCTGGCATTAAACGCAGTGTCAGGTTTCAGTTTACACTCTGTGGAGGAGGTAAAGAGAGAACCTTAAGGTTTTTAATTCGCAGTGTGAAGTGGGTGCCGAGTTCTCAAATCTCCTTTTTTCCTGTCTTTCTTTCCTGCAGGTTGTACCATAACATTCAGAAGGCTAGCAAACTCTCATCCGGATGCGACTATTCAGTGTTCAAGGTGAATGACTTGTAGCAGGATGGGTCAACCCTCCGGAAAATGCATCTTTTATTACGCTAAGTTTTAAATCATTAATTTAATTGCGGTGGTAGCTTTTGTTTTGTAGAATTTATTTTTGTTTGACTGAAATGCCTTTAAATTGCTTTAAAGTTTGCTGTACAGTACACTTTTATAATTTACAGCCTATGACTGTTTTTGATGCAGGATGGAATCGCGCCCATGTGGGAGGACAGGAGCAATAAATGCGGAGGCCGTTGGCTCATTACACTTTCCAAACAGCAGAGACATTCAGAGCTCGACCGCTTTTGGCTGGAGACGGTCTGTGATGCACAATAACTTGCGCGCACTCTTATTACAAATCTACTGTATCTACATATTAGTTCATAGCTGCAGTTTTATTCTTCAGATGCAAACCAGCATAATCAGTGTTGCACAAATCTTAGAAAATCACATGCAAGAAAAGTCATAAATTTAACAAACTTTCTGATCCATCTCTGACCTTGTTTTTAATCCTTTTTAATGTTTATATTTAAGCTTAATATTGATGTACGTTTTCTGCACATGTAAGTTGGGTGCGTCAACAACTATCTGCACTTTGGCTGTAGATTTATGTTTGTATTTTTATTAAAAATGTATTTTATTGATTTATAGTACACTGTCGACAAGCTTTCGTGCTGCCTCTATTAAAAAAAAAAAAAAGTTTGTCTGAGCCGCGAGCCACGAATGCACGGCTGTCTTCAGTTCTTCAATAAGCATCTCGCTGTAACGAGCGCTGTCGATTTGTTGAACGCTTTTCCCCCTGAATGTTCCAATACTTCTGGCCCTTGACAATCCTAGACAACAAATTCAAAATGTGTTGATGAATTTTCTAGCTGATGGTCGACTTGAGCTTTTCTTCGGTCTGTGATCGAGGACATTTCCGTTCCACACTCTGCCGTTTACTCTCAGACTCGTAGTGATGAATCTGTGTCTCATCACCAGTAACGATTCTTTTTAAGAAACTTTCACCTTCCTTACAGTATCGCTCCACATTTTGCAGATATGCATGTTTGTAGACGGCCAAACGTTTTTGTTTATGCTTTTTGGCACCAGGTACACCCTCAGACCACAAAAAAAAAAAACTAGTAATCGCTGCACGATGCTGTTTTGTGCAAATCACAAGTGGGGTGTCCAGTTTTGCTCGCACCGCAGAGCAGTTATCAGTTGAACTGATGTAACGCGTTCACACCTAGAGTGTGGACAACAAAAGTTTTAACGTAACAGGAGTGCGGATAATTATACATGATGTTCATCTTTGTGTGTGTAAAAGAGATTTGTGTGAGAGACTGACTACTCTGCCTTGAATTTCTAAAAAAACAACTGAATCTCTAAAATAAACAGACTGTAAAATAAGGCAGTTATGCAGATGTAGACTTAACCTTGCAGCCAAGATTTGACCTTCAGGTTTATCTCTCTTCTGCTGACATTTGAGTTTAAACTGTTCCTCCTGCAGCTGTTGTGTCTGATCGGCGAGGGTTTCGGCCCATACAGTCGCGATGTCTGCGGTGCCGTCATTAACGTTCGTGCCAAAGGAGACAAGATCGCCATCTGGACGACGAACACCGAGAACGCTGAAGCAGTAACATGCATCGGGTGAGATTGTGTCCGATTCAGTGACGTCTTATTTACTGTATGCTGCATGTTAAAATAAATAAATGTGTGTGTATATGAGATATAGAGATATAGATATATAGCATAGTGTAATAGCACAAGTTAAAACATACATACACACTGTGTGTGTGTGTATATACACACATGTATGTTTTAACTTGTGCTATTACACTATGCTATTTTTCCTGGATTTATGAGGTTAGGGTTTCGAGTTCCAGCCAGATGTGTGCAGTTCATTGTTTATTCTGCTATAAATAATGATCAGAGAAAACAGATTAGTGCTTAGCAACCCTAACGAAGCTAATTACCCATCAGAGCGGAGAATGTAGGATACTTTATGCACTCCAGCGTTGCTTGGATATGTGCTATAGCCTTGGAGTTTGTCATGTGACACTAAAGCCACATTATGTAGCATTAAAAGCCTCTCGTGTAGCTACTAATGGAAAGCCTTTTTAAAATTCAAATTTTATTTTTCACATACACAGTATGATATGCAGTGAAATGCTTAGGCGATTGCTCATGACCTTAGAATAAAAACTATTTAAGGCTATTTACACTAGAAGAATATAACAAAGAACGTAAGAATAGATTTAACTAAGAATAAAATAATAATGTACAGTAAAAATATAAGAAAATAAAAATATAAAAATAAGAGAATAAGAAAATAAGAAAACCTGGGTGCAAATGTCGAAAAAGATATATATCTGATATAAGAAATGTAATAAAGCCTAGGTGAACCTAGGTTTACAGTATGGAAAAATATGGAATATAAATAGAGATGTCCAGAAGGTGTGCAAGTATGCTATAAAGTGTTTTGAACTCAGTGACTTGTGCTATAGAATAAATAGTGATGTAGAGTGAAGGGTGTGCACTTATTGTTACTTTATTATTACTTACAGTTCATGTACAGTACTGCATTCAGAAAGCCCCCCCCCCCCATGTATTATTACTATGATGTAATGGTACATCTTTCCTTAGTACATAGCTGTTTATGCAAGGAGTCTCCAGTTTCAGTATTTTGAAGCAATCGGGGGTAAAATTTAAGTACGTTTTCTGACATGAGCGTAGCGGTTCTTACAATGACGTGACGCATTTTTGTGATCTTGTCTTATTGTAGCCGGAAGTATAAAGAGAGTCTGGGTCTCCCGGTGAAGCTTGTGATCGGATATCAGGCCCATGCCGACACGGCCACCAAGAGCAACTCCATCACCAAGAACAAGTTTGTCGTCTGAACTGAAGCATCACTCCAGCTTGTCCTCACATGATTTCACTTTGCCTTTTTTTTTTCAGGGGGGTATTTGATCTGTGAAGTTTGTATTTAAGTTATTTGTCTGTATGAGGGGATTTTTATTTATTGGTGCTTGCCTTATGTCTTGTCATTTCAGTTTTTTCCCTTCCCATAATAAAATTTGTTCATGTTTGGTCTTGATGCAATTATGGTCATCCTTTCACAATGACGGAGATGAACAGGCTTCTTAAATCTGCTAGAAACCCAGATGTACATATTTGTACACAATTGTGGGGCACTATTATACAGAGAAACTAATGTAATCTGATGGGGGTTTTTGGTGGTTTCTCTTGAGGAGCCGTTTAAAGTTTGCTGTAGAGCTCCCACTCTCTAGACCTATATGGGGGGGAGGGGTGGTATCTGGGCCGGGTACAAGCAAGCATGCCCGCAAACAATGGGCAATTAGGAAACACCAATTGGCCTAATATGCATGTCTTGGACTGTGTGAGGAAACCCGACAAGCAGCGAGAAAACATTCAACTGCTATGTACCCAGACCTGAAGGCAGAACCCTCAACCCTGGAAGTGTGAGCCCACTGTACTACCCACCACGCCACCTTTACATATCATCCATATCCAAAGCTTCATTCTTTTCAGCATGTCTTCACGCAAGACACGGGGGACAGTGCAGTATAGTAGGTCCGTGGACATTCAAGTTGTATTATATACAGCCGCATGAATGCCAAGCTGTGTTTAAAAGCTCGGAAGCTGAGCAGCACTCGTCCTCTGGTAAGGAGGTGTGTAAGAAACACTGTGGGGTGAAACGGGAGTGAGCAGCGGAAATAACCCGACCACCTCAGGTTAATGTTTCATTAACTCTGGAGCAGAGAGCGACACACTCATCAAGCCTGCTCACAATTAATTCACCAACACGAAAGACATTTCTGTTCAAGCTGAGATGAGCAAAGAGGAAAACATGCAACGGGCATAAATAGTTTTTATTTTTTTGTTTAAATTGCAGTTTTTTTTTTTTTACTTTTTCAGATTTGATGGATGGATGCTGGATTTGGTAAGTACATTCATTTTTTTTTAGGCACAACTGCCAGTTTATTGGTTCCAGTTTATTTTTTGCTATCATTTCCAGTTTTTAACATTTCTTTTTAATTGCATGAGTGACTGCCACTACTAACACTTATCCCTGTACAGTACTCAGAAAGCTTTGGTTAGAAGTGCTAAACTATTGTAAAGCTTTTTTCTTTTTCAGAATACGGTTATTAAATTATAAACATGTTTCTGTTACAACGTGAAGCATGGTCACGTTTTTAAAAGCATTTAAAATTTTGGATTAGTCACTGTTTTTTCTACCTAAGTTAAGAAATTAAATGCATGCCAAATATAAATTATAATTTTTTCGTTTTTTATAATTATTATAAAATACAATAATACAATTATTTGCATTTTATAATTAAAATTCCTGTTTCAAAATATGATGTTGATATTCAGCATTTCAAAGCTCTTTCATTTGTATTAAAATTCAGGACGAGTCCACAGACTTTGTAAATTAGTTTGTGTAGTATTGATCGCAGTACTGATCTAAAGTGAAGGAATAATTCATTTACTATCATTGTGATAGTACATGGATTGCAACAAATATTTACAACAATATTCAAGTGCAGTCCATAAAATGGCGGTCGAACATCTATGTTTTCATATGTTCACACGTCAGCTGTCAGTTTAACCAGAAAAATAATTAAATAGTATTTTAAAAAATTATATTATTTTAAATTCCCGTGTATTAAATGTCCACTGTGTTCAGAGCCAGGTTAACTTTCCTCTCTGGTGTATAATCAGCTCTCCATCTTTTTCCAGGGAACTGACCGGGGCTTTGCAGTGGAATCGCTCGGCCCTGCTGCTGCATATTTCCAGGGTTAATTAGCCTGATGGTGAACCGTTATTGCACCGCAGTTAGAGAGAAAGGAAGGTTGCTTTGACCGAAGCTGTACCTGCAGTTTGGAGGTCAGTGATGTGAAACCAATCATTCTCTACTGCAGATTTTCTTGTGTTCAACTCAGTCAGCTTTCTGTATGGGTTTTGTTAAATAAAATAAAAAAAGTTTTATTATAAAGTCATTATATGTTTGTATGCTCAACTTGACAGCTCATTCTTTAGTGTTGCACAGAAAAAATTTAAAGCATATTTGCAATTTTACCAGTTTCATTCATATACAAATCACAAAAATACTACTCATTTTAAAAGATCAGCCTCATTAGCTCAATATTTCTGAAAACAAACATGTTTTATCTAAACAGAGCAAATAGTTTTTACTTGTTTTTTAATCTCCTGCAACTTTGTTTGCATTAATTTTGATTGTTTCAAAGATATTTAAAAAGTACAGTTTGTTGTCCCTCAAGGCTCCGTTTTGGGTCCAGTGTTGTTCTTGCTTTATATATAGTTTTTTGCTTATACTTAGGAATGCAAGAATACAATTTTTAGTCATATTTGTCCTTGTACTTTTCAGTGCTTGATCTGATAAAAGTGATTATGAAGTGTTTATTAATCACGGGTCACAGACATGTTTGTTGCTGCGGTATCCTGTTACATTTACATTACAGCATTTGACAGATGCCCTTATCCAGAGCAACTTACATTTTTATTTCATTATACATCTGAGCAGTTGCAGGTTAACTGGGCCTTGCTCATGTGGTAACTTGGTGGACGTGTGGTTTGAACCGTATACCAATGCCTTAACCACTGACACAGTATGGCAATTTAACACACATTAAATCCTTTCTCTTACTTCACAGCTCATGTGCGTAATTCACAGCACCTTACTCTTTTTTTTTCCACACTGCTTTGCATTGTTAAGATTATTTATATTGTTGCGTGTATTGCAGAAACAGGTTTCATTGTTGTTGTGCCTGTTCATTATCTTGGTAGACACCTGGACTGACAGGAAATCAACACAGTACTGGAGTCATTCCTGATACTCAATATGAATACATCCCTACTGAAGATCCTCAGCATTTCGGCCAAATTCAGCATCATATCGACTTAAATTATAGCTTGAATGATGAAGCGTTATAAATCTTTAATTCAGAGGTGTGAAATCTGCTCCAGAAAGTGTGTGTGTGTGTGTGTGTGTGTGTGTGTGTGCGTGCGCGCGTGCAGGTTTTCATTCCAACAAAACAGAAGCCACACCTTGTAGTCTATTGAAAGCCAAGAACAACTAATTAAACAGGTAGAATCAGGTGTGGATTCTTCTTTGTTGGAATGAAACCCTGCACAAATAATGAAAATGTTTTATTATTTACACACCGACTATTTCTGGAGAAGATTTGAAAACTGTGACCTAATTGAACCCATTGTTCCTGAATCTTTTATTTTATTTGTAGTTCTATAGGGCAAGATCTTGGGGGGGAAAAGGGCAATAAAGGTTTATATGATCAAGGAATAGAGTTTAGCCTAGCACAGGTTTGTTAAAATTAGAGCGGTGTGATTCAACTCATCATTTATTGATTGATTAGGTCGATTCTACACTGATGACGGCATCCAGTTATATGTTCTGTTAAAACCAGATTCACTTAGTGCACTCCAGTCCTTGTCCAGCTGTTTAACTGACATTAAACGTTGGTTGGCTAGTAATTTTCTAAAAGTCTTAAAGTATGAATGCATATTTTTAGTATGCAAGAGCAGCCCAATTTTAACCGCAGGGCTGTTTTCCTCTCTCCACTGGCTTCCAGTACAGTATAGAATTCAATAGAAAATCTTATTGTTTGTTTTTAAATCTCTGTCTGGTATGGCCCTAACCTCTTTAAACGAACTTATCCATCTGCACACCCATGGTCTAGAAGAGCCTAGAATAAGATATGAAACGTGGGGTGACCATGCTTTCTCAGTGGCAGCAACTAATCTCTTAGCTCCTCATTTTTCCTGTTTTAGTTTTTATTATTTACTTTTATGATATTTCTATAATTTATTACTTAAATTAATTTATAATTTATGTTAACTTCAAATTTAATTTGCACATTGCATTTTGCACTTTGTTCAGCACCTAGGTTCCACCTGGTAGTTGTTGGGTGCTAAATAAATAAAGTTTGAATTAATTCAATGAATTGTCAGTTTCCAGTTCAGAAATGATTTGCACTTTGGTTGTCGCCATCTTGGCAGGAGTTGACTCCGCTAATCACCGGTTAATAGGTAAATGGTCCAATGTTACAGAGTTTGGCTGCTGACTAGACCACACCTACTTACCTCAGTTACCACAAGGTAACTAGCTTTGTTATAACTTGTTTTAGCTAAAATGCTACAGAGGCTAACGTTAATTTATACGCAAATGCTACTTTGCACTTGTAACTCTTACATTTCTTGTTGTAAGTTCAACTAGAAAGATTTCACAGCCAGCTGATTAGTGATGCGTAGCATTCAGCTAGTGGTTTTACACCTGCAATACAGCTGTCACTCAAATTGGTCACACCCTTATTTGTGTATAATTTTACATTTCATGGTTTATTAAAACTCAGACATTTTAATACTTTAAATCCAGCAAGAAATATACAGTAGCTGCTTGAGACAAATAAGATAATAAACATTATTCCATTGAACTGACTTGAATTGAAAACCACAAGGCCCAAAAATCAAATGGAATTGAAAATCTGCCTCTGATTCACAGCTTTAGCTTAAAACCCTTAAAACTCACGCGGCACAGATGCGTGCTGGCAACACAGAATAGTTCAATTACAATTTTAAAAAAAAATTGCTTATATGGAAGCCTTGCCGATGTGTTAACAGGGCTGCAGACTTCAAACTGTCTATTTGAATTTTCGGTATGTCGGGTAGAACAAAAGTTATCATTACTTTTATAAAGGTACATTTTACCACTACTGGAATATGGGAATGACATCACAAAACTGTAGGACAAAAGTGTAGGGAACTGCACAATCATAAGCTCTATATATGTTTATTAAAAAAAACAGCAAAACAAATAATGACTCAAATGATCTGAGCTTTGAGGGCTACACCCTTTACTGTTGTCAAATTCCTGCATCTTTTAACTTTTTGTCTTTAAATCATCCCACAGACCACAAACTGCATGAGGGTTGAAGATGAGCCTGACGAAGGACAGGACGAAGAGACTGATCGCTCCTCAGATTGATCCCTGGTGAAAGACTTTCAACGGTTCAGACTGTTTCTCTTAATTGTTTCATCCAAACATTGTGATAAGCTTTATTTGCTGTAGCATTATATCTTTTAAACATGAGTTTTATAAAATTTGCATTTTCTGTTTTAATGAACCAGGATTCTATGTTCTACCCCGATTTACTGAAATCATACTCAGAATAAAAGCTTGGATCCCTGGGCGTCCCGAGAACTTACAACCTTCTTTTGTCAGTCGATCAGCTGCTGATCTACCGCTGTTTATGGCCATAAAACCTTCACAACACTGAGAATATGAGGTTTTATTTCGATTTCTATGTGCACTACTTGGTGCTGTTGGCTTTGAACTATGGAGTTCTTTCATATGGCCCTCGTCAGAGAGCTCAGAAAACGGGGGACATACTGCTGGGGGGTTTGTTCCCAATACACTTCGGAGTCGCTTCAAACGACCAGGACTTGGCTGCTAAACCAGAATCTACAGAGTGTGTGAGGTACGTTGGGGGGAAAAAGAAAATGAACTGTACAGAACAGTGCTGTGGTCCAAACACAGATTAACGGGTGTTCTCAGACTTCGCATGGGCAAATGTGAGCTTTAAAAATTTAAACAGGAAAAAAAAAAACATTTTTAATCAAACTTTAAAAATTAAAAAACACAGGTTTCTGCTGAGCTCCATGAACGTGTCTTTGTGGTTTCTTAGGTATAATTTTCGTGGATTTCGATGGCTCCAGGCCATGATTTTTGCCATAGAGGAAATCAACAACAGTTCTACACTTTTACCCAACATCACTCTGGGGTACCGTATATTTGATACCTGTAATACCGTCTCCAAAGCCCTGGAGGCCTCTCTCAGCTTCGTGGCTCAGAATAAGATCGACTCTCTGAACTTGGATGGGTTCTGTAACTGCACCGGGAACATCCCGTCCACCATCGCCGTGGTCGGGGCCTGCGGATCAGCGGTTTCGACAGCAGTGGCCGACCTCGTCAGTCTCTTCTACATCCCGCAGGTGAGTAGAGGCTTTTCTGTAAAGAGGTGAATTTTTTTCCTGGTGTAAATTTTTTTTTAGCTTTTTGTTTTGTTCCATCAGATCAGCTATGCTTCTTCAAGTCGCCTTCTGAGCAACAAGAACCAGTACAAGTCCTTCATGAGGACAATTCCGACTGATGAGCACCAAGCGATCGCAATGGCGGCCATCATAGATTACTTCCAGTGGAACTGGGTCATCGCGATCGCTTCGGACGATGAATACGGCCGTCCTGGGATAGAGAAATTCGAGAATGAGATGTTTGAGAGGGACATCTGCATCGACCTCAACGTGCTGATCTCTCAGTATCTGGAAGAAGCTGAGATTATTCACATTGCAGACCAAATCCAGAACTCCACCGCTAAAGTCATTGTTGTGTTTGCTAGCGGGCCCGACGTTGAGCCGCTGGTTAAGGAAATGGTAAGACGTAATATCACGAATCGCGTGTGGTTAGCGAGTGAAGCGTGGGCTCTGTCAAGCCTTGTGGCCAAACCCGAGTACCTGGACGTCATGGGTGGCACCATCGGCTTTGCGCTGCAAGCAGGTCAGATCCCTGGATTCAAGGAATTCCTGCAGCATGTACATCCGAAAAAATCCCTGCATAACGAGTTTGTGCGAGAGTTTTGGGAAGAAACGTTTAACTGTTACCTGGTGGACAGTGTCAGGAAGGAGGACAGTGAGAACGGCAGTGCAGGGTTTAGGCCGCTTTGCACGGGCGACGAGGACATCACAAGCGTCGAGACTCCTTACCTGGACTACACTGACCTGAGAATCTCCTATAACGTTTACGTGGCAGTTTACGCCATAGCTGAGGCACTGCAGGATATCCTCACGTGTACTCCTGGAAGAGGACTCTTCGCTAATGGATCATGTGCTGATATTCGCAAGGTGGAGGCGTGGCAGGTAAATGAGCAGGACATACTGTGCCTTTGTTTATTAACAAGTTCACTTTGTACATTGAAGTGCAATTATGTGATGGCTTTTGAACTAGAATAAGTGTCTTGTAACATAAACAGTATAAAAAGCTCATTAACTTCACGTCGGTAATGATCATGCCTTTAAACAAAGTCAGTCAGTGATGTATTTTCTGGGCTATAAAACATTTCTTTCTTTTTTGTTCCAACTTGTACAGTGTTTGTCTTATTGTCCAGAAATTCAAAACATTATGTATAATAATATTTATTTATCTGATTATTTGGTTAATTATTGAGAATCCTAATTCAATTCAATTGTATTTGTGATTAATTGTATTATTATCTTTATTATTTGTGATTATTTGTAATATGTACTTAAAACTAAAGTAAAAGGTCTTTTTGCTGAAAAAAAAGGATATAGTACCAAAGTACACTTGTAGTTATTTCGCAGCCCTGAATAGAACTTTAGCAGTGACAAATTTTAACCTGATCTGTGATCAACTGTGAGCTAGTTTTGGTCTCTATTCAGGTCTTAAAGCAATTGAGACATCTGAAGTTCCAGAACAGCATGGGTGAGAGTGTGCACTTCGACGAGAGCAGTGAACTTTCTGCCAACTACACCATCATGAACTGGCACCGTTCCCCCGTGGACAGTTCGGTGGTGTTCAGGGAGGTCGGGTACTACAGCGTTAGCGGCAGAAAGGGCGCCAAACTCTCCATAGACAAATCGAAAATACTGTGGAATGGCTTTTTAACTGAGGTGAGACATTTTACTGTAGCTGTGGCTCTTGTGCCTTTTTTCAACATTCACTGAATCCAAGTGTTCGCCATGGTGGATGAAAGTGTTTGATGATAAGTGTAACCAGAAGATAAAACAACTGCTTAGCTTTTTTACAGCCTTTGTACAAGGGCCCTGCAAGGTCAAATGTCTGAAATGCAAAGCATTCATGGATAGTGTTCATTTTGTTTGTGAAATATTTTAACTGCATTGGCGACATGTACACGGTACAGTACTTATTAATGACAGGTGGACTGCATGTGTTCATTATCGGCATGTGCTGTTTTTTTTGTTTGTTTTTTTTCCCCCCCCACTGGAACACGTTTTACTGCTGTTACATGACATTCTACTTGAGAACAATTACAAACCTGCATCCAATGCCCAGCCTGGTTTCATCTAATTGTACCATAGTTTGGATATCAAATGGTTTTTACCTAGAAAAGTTTAATAATTCAATGATGAATTGACATAATTAATTAATAAGTTTAATATTGCTATCTGTACATTTCATATGTAATTATTAAAATTATTTTATTAATATACATTTTTGCTGATCAGACAATATGAATATACACCTGATATTGTTTCTTTAAAAAAAAAAAACTAAGCTTTAAAATAATTTTTAAAAAAGTATTACTTAATGTGTAAACAGCTCGATGTGTAAACAGCTCGGTGTGTGTGTGTGTGTGTGTGTGTTTGCCTCATGGTCTTTGCTGAACTGTGGTTTTCATTGTGTGATCATATAAACATGCCCGTGTGAATTCCTTCTGTTTACTCTGTCTGCCTGTCAGCAGTTTAGTTCACCCCGGATCTAGTGGCTCATCTAATCCCATCACCACCCGTTAAACAAATTTGCTTAGTTTTTTCCGTCCCTAACTCGCATCATTGGACTTAAACACAATCATCTAGAAGTTTACCTACATTGAGAGAAAGTGCTACATTTCCCCATAAATCATTAAAACATGAGGTTTATATGTTAAATTAATCATAAGTCAAATAAGACATTGTCAAATAAATATAGACTGTTAACTACTGAATGATAAATGAATGAATGTTTTATTGTCTATCTGCTTTTCTCTATCAGGTTCTATTAGTTATATAGTAACCATTCTTACCTTTTAGTTTTAATAATTTAATTCAACAGGTTTCTCAGAATAATCGGAATAAAGGGCATATCGGGGGAAAAAAAGAATATCATGAAAAGTTCTATTTATTTTGTAATCTAAGTTAAAAAGTGAAACTCTAGATTTATTAGATGTAAAGTAAAAATATTTTAAATCTTTATTTTCATTTTAAATATTTATAGCGTTTGGCTCATGAAAGTCAAAAATCCAATATTTTAAAATATTAGAATACTAGAAGTGTCTGTGACTCTATTTGAGTGGAATTTAATTGCATACTCTTGTGTTAAAAAAAAAAAATCTGTTGAATTTTGGAATTAACTACATCTTTTACATGAAAAATTTAGTTCAGCAGGTTTTACATGATGCGTGCAGAAACAGGGAGACAAAAAATCCAAAAAACATCTTGATGTGTTCTATTACTCATCTTATGTCCCCACAAATTGCCTTTTCGCAAAAATCTTTAAAGTACAGACACGCCCACTTTACAGTCTTATTATATGCATAGATTTAATTTAGAGTTTGAGTAAATTACTCTCTCAAAAGACTGCTGACTTTACAATTGTCCAGGAGATTATCATCGACTACCTCCATAAGGATTATAAGCCACAGAATGTGCAGAACTAAAGCATATTCATGGAACGTTGACTGGAAGGGAAAAGTGCAGTTGAAAAAGGTGCACAAAAGGTCTTAAGAAGAGTGTCAAGCAAAGCTGATTTAAGACCTTGGGAGAGCTGCACAAGGAGTGGAATGAGACTGGAGTCAGTGCATTAAGAGCCACCATGCAACTGGTATCCTAGCATCAAGCCACTCCTAAACCAAAGACAACCTCAGATGCGTCTTACTTGGACTAAGGAGAAAAAGAACTGAAGGCGTTTCTCAGTGGTCCAAAGTCATCTTTTCAGATGAAATAAAGTTTTGCTTTTTATTTGGACATCATGGAGGAAGAGGGCAGAGGGCCGAAATCCAAGTTGCTTGAAGACCAGTGTGAAGTTTCCACAGTCTTCTGCTGGTGTTGGTCCAAAAATCCAAAATCAAAGCAGACATCTACCAGTAGATTTTAGAGCACATGCTTTCATCTGCTGACCTTTTTAACAACTCTAACTGGTTTGCTTGACTGTGATATTGCTGTGCTTGAATGGCCGGCTAACTCGCCTGGGCTGTTGTCAAGAGAAAGATGAATACCCAACTCAACAATACACATTGCCATCATAGCAACCTGGTCTTCAATAACGCCTCTGCAGTGCCACAGACTGATCACCGCCATGCTACGCCACACTGATGTAGTAATTCATGATAAAGAGTCCTGAGTGCAAAAATAAACATCCTTTTTCAGGATTTCTTCTTGATTGATCTTAGGAAATATGAGATGCTGCAGTTTTTATTTTCATGAGCTGTGAGCCGTAATCAACACGATGAAAATTTTTTTAAAAGGCTCGTCATATTTTACATATTTGTGTAATGCATTGTACTACTTGTAGAACATGTGGTTTTAAATTTTTGAAATTAAATTATAAAAATAAAATACTTTTTCCAGATGCACTGTAAGAAGGTCCTTACAGGTTTTTAAATAGAAATCTTTTTTTGAAAAAAGATTTTAATCTTTTTTTGGTAATCAATAATTTTAATAATATATTATTATTAAGATTATTGATTACCAAAGCTTAAAATACAGTGCTCCCTTTTTGAAGTGCACTTTTTATTGGCAAAAAAACTATAAATATAAAAAAAAAACTTTATCCTTCATGTGGTTGGATAATTGCTTGCAGAGCACGAATACATTTTTCCTCGTTGTCTTTGCCCAGGTGCCATTTTCGAACTGCAGTGAGGAGTGTGAGCCTGGCACCAGGAAGGGCATCATCGAGGGGAAACCCACCTGCTGCTTCGAGTGTACCGAGTGCTCTGATGGAGAATATAGCGTCTATAAAGGTGCATGGTTCAATTCAATAAAATTTTATTTGTATAGCGCTTTTAACAATTGACACTGTCGCAAAGCAGCTTAACACAATCAAAAGAATTATATAAGTTTGTATGAGAAGTGAACGTGTGTGAATCAAAATGATAAGACTGTCCCTGATGAGTGAGCCGGCGACAATGGCAAGGAAAAACTCCCTGGTTCACTCACTCTATATTAAAAATATACATGTATACAAAGAATAGTCCTTCAGATGCAAACTGCTTACCATTCAACCTTTTCTCAGCTTGCCACCCCCCTCCCCTCCCCTCCTCTCATAGACTGATCCCAACTACACCCCACACCCCACTCTCCACATACATTATGGTGACTGTCCAATGGTTTGGCTCCATGCTAAAGACCTTAACAAAGGTTTTGTGGCTTGGGTTACCCTGCTCCATCACACCCACTTCAATTCGGAAAAGTCTGTTAATTAGCTGATTAATTAAACCATTTGTGCTGGAAGCTGAAAAAAAACACACAAAAATGAGCAGGACAAGGACAAGTCCTCCAGGAACCAGTGTCCTAGAACAGCCACCAGGTCTCTGCCTGGGCCTGGAGCAGGACATGGAAGTGCTGTTTCTGCTCCAGCATCCTGGAAGAGAGGCTGGTGTTTGCTTTGGTGGATGCATACACATACATATTTGTAATTAGAAATGTTTTATAACATTGATTAATAATTGTAATAATTTGAAATCTAAAATTACTAATAGAAATTGTTTTAAAAGTAGTATTTATATAATATTTGTCATGTTTTTATTAATGCTTTAATTCAATTTAGCAAGTTTATTAAAAATCCTCATATTAACAGATTTTTTGCATGTCCTCCCCGTGCTTGGTGGGTTTCCTCCGGGTACTCTGGTTTCCTCCCACAGTCCAAAGACATGCAAATTGTCAATTGGGGTTCCCAAATTGTCCGTAGTGTGTGAATGTG
This sequence comes from Clarias magur, assembly GCA_013621035.1. Lineage (NCBI taxonomy): Eukaryota > Metazoa > Chordata > Actinopteri > Siluriformes > Clariidae > Clarias > Clarias magur. The sequence goes on along the minus strand of QNUK01000004.1, from coordinate 6,078,098 downwards.
TGTGTGCCCTGCAATGGATTGGCACACTGAGGGTGTACCCTGCCTCATGCACTAAATCTCCTGGGATAGGCTCCTCGACCCTGAATACAGGATAGACGATGAGTGAGTGAGTGTTGCATTTTATTGTTTGTTTTTATGCTCATTTTTTCTCATTTCCTCAATTCCTATACAGATGCCAGTGTTTGTACCAAATGTCCCAACAATTCTTGGTCCAATGGGAACCACACTTCCTGTTTCTTAAAGGAGATCGAGTATCTGGCATGGTTGGAGCCATTTGGGATCGCTCTGGCTCTGCTCGCCGTTCTCGGTGTTCTCCTGACCTCCTTTGTGATGGGTGTGTTTGTGCGGTTTCGGAACACACCGATAGTCAAGGCTTCAAACAGAGAGCTGTCCTACTTGCTGCTGTTCTCATTAATCTGCTGTTTCTCCAGTTCGTTCGTCTTCATCGGCGAGCCTCAGGACTGGACGTGTCGCCTGCGTCAGCCCGCATTCGGCATCAGTTTCGTCTTGTGCATCTCCTGCATCTTGGTGAAGACCAACCGGGTGCTTCTGGTATTCGAAGCCAAGATTCCCACCAGCCTCCATCGTAAGTGGTGGGGTCTGAACCTGCAGTTCCTGTTGGTCTTCCTGTTCACCTTTGTACAGGTGATGATCTGCGTGGTGTGGCTGTACAATGCTCCGCCAGCAAGCGACAGAAACTACGACATTGACGAGATCATCTTCATAACCTGTAACGAAGGCTCCATGATGGCCCTGGGCTTCTTGATTGGTTACACCTGCCTCCTGGCAGCCATCTGCTTCTTTTTCGCTTTCAAGTCTCGGAAGCTGCCGGAGAACTTCACAGAGGCAAGGTTTATCACCTTTAGCATGCTCATCTTCTTCATCGTTTGGATCTCCTTCGTCCCTGCCTACTTCAGCACCTACGGGAAGTTCGTCTCAGCTGTGGAGGTCATTGCCATCCTGGCATCCAGTTTCAGCCTCCTCGCATGCATTTTCTTCAATAAGGTCTACATCATCCTGTTCAAGCCTACCCGGAACACCATAGAGGAAGTTCGTTCATGCACGGCAGCTCACGCCTTCAAAGCAGCCGCCAAGGCCACGCTGAGGCAAAGCTCCGCCTTCAGGAAGCGGTCCAACAGTGTGGGCGGGTCCTCCGCCTCTTCGCCGTCCTCGTCAATCTGCCTGAAGACAAATGAGAACGAAGCAGCCACACCCACCGGGCAAAGGCGGAGCCAGAGGCCCAGGGTGAGCTTCGAAAGCGGGACGATGAGTCTGTCGCTCACTTTTGAGGAGGCGAGAAAAAACTAAATTTGTACATATTTTCGCTACGCTGCAGATCATTTAGTAATTGTACAAAGTATTGGCACCCCATCTACTCACTGAACAGATGTTAATTTTGTGATGGTTCATTCCCATATGTTGCGAGATTTTTACATTTGTGATGCACATATAGCTAATTATTATATGCTTAAATGTATGTGTGTGAAATGGTTTCTATATATCCTGTGCAAATAATCCATTATTATCCATCCAGCGAATACGGTTTTATGCTAAATAAATATCTATATTACACTGTTTAGATGGTAGGTTTTTCCGCATTACACATGGAACACCAGCGTCTGATTCCCACTGAATGTCCAATACCAGAGCAGACGAAAGACGAAACTGTTGCTCTGCACCTCCAGTGTCGAGGGTTCGATTTCCATCATGGGGTCTGTGCGAGTGGAGATTGCATGTTCTCCCCTTTGATTGCTGGGTTTCCTCTGGGTACACCGGTTTTCTCTCAGTCTGTGCAGATTGATTTAACTGGCATTTAACTGGAATTGCTCATGGCGTGAGAAGCGTGTGCCCTAAAATATGGACTGGCACCCCTGCCTGGCGCCCTAAATCTCCTGGGATAGGCTCCAGCAAGCGCCACCTCCCTCCCCCCCTTAATGTGTCGTAGGATTCACACATTTTTAATCCTACAAGTAATGTAGTATCTAGTATAAATCTACAACTGATTATAAACATATTTTTTATTTGATCCACTTTATAATTCTGATTAAAAGTGCTTCGCGCGCGCCTTACCACACGACTTGTCTACGTCATCGTTACGTTCGTGCACGCGACGTGGCTTTGATGTCCCCCTGACCTGCTCGCGGCTCATGTTTTACTGACGAAGGCGGGATTCTCATGATCCCGCCTGTTTATGACGGACGGTTGCTTTTGGCCAATAGTCACCGAGTACTCACGAGTGTTAGCCAATCCTGGCTCAGGAAGGCGGGGTTTATATTTAAACCAGGAAGAGGAATCCCGTACTGGGGCAGTGTGTTTCAGTTAGCGGAATAGCAGGAGCGCCGGGTGTCGCTTCAGGTAATGTGACGTTTCACTAATTACCATTCATCATTCCTTTTTGAGATAAGTATTTTAATTTGGTTTGTGTCTGATTACATTTAGTTTAGTTGCCTGACATTTACCGTAGCACATTTGGCTAGCTAGCGTTTTAGCGGGTGCTTTGTTTATAACGCTTTTTTCGAGCACAACTTTTTAGTTTTGTATTTTTCCATTATGATTTTAATCATTTCACGTTCATTAGGTGATTTACAGTCAGTTTAATATTTGACTTAATATTAAAAAAATCTATATATTTTTATTAATATTTAAGTTAGATAAAAGCCTAAACGTGTTTTTTTTATTATTAATAGTTGTTGCTATCATTATTGTTTTTATTGTTGTTATTATTATTATTAGTATATAATTTCAATTCCAATAAACAAATTAATAATTTACTATGTAGCCAATAAATAAATAGATTAATAAGTAATACAATTAATATTTAATGTTTTTTATGTAAAAATCATATTCCACAAAAAAAGTGTTTTCTTGTAAAATTTAATATAAATATTTACACGACCATACACAGTATGACACGCGGTGAAATGCTTAAACGACCCTCAAAATAAATGAAAGATGAGATATATGAGATGATGGATAGATAGATAGATTTCCCTGCAATGATAGAAGAGAAAAATTGCACAAAAAAGTAAAATATCAAATCTAATAATATACAGTTACAATACAATAAAATTTATCATAGAAAATATATCAAATTTATGAATTAATGTATTAATTTGTTATAGTTTTATTTTATTATACTAGATGTTGATGTAGTTATACTATTAATTTTACCCTCATTAACACAATGTAAATTACAATTCATTTTGTTGTAAGGGTGCACAAACCTTTGCACTCTGACTTGCATACTTTGATGCTTAACGGAAGTAAAAAACGAAAACTTTATAAAGGTCGTAAAAAAAAAAAAACAGTGACAAGTACGTTAGAGTTTAACCCGAAGCGTGAGGAGGAAGTTCCTGCTGTGTGTGTGTGTGTGTGTGTGTGTGTGTGTTTTGTTTTTCTTTGTTCAGGAAATGTGTTCCTTGAAAACCTGTGTGAAAGACGCACATTATGTCAACACGTAAGCTGAGGAGATCTGATTAATAAGATAAAGTGGGGTGGGACAGGGGCGCAGGGGCTCAGATCAGGAAAGCACCTTGTTTATTAGATCTGTGGAATGTGATCTTTCTAGCTGCACCTGTTGGCCTGAGTAACCTGAACTCGACCTCTTGTTCTTTCAGCAGACTGGACCCTTCAGGTTTGATGATGGTTTTGATATAAAAGTACAAAAAAAATCCAACAATTTGACATGTGGAGATCCAGAATGCTGCACCACAGTGTCCGTCATTAAAAAAATAATAATAAAAAAGACAGATGTTCCTCCACGGGAGCTGTTTACGTGTCCGGCGTTCGTGCAATCGTGCCCTCTGAGACACAGCCATGTCGGTGTGTCCCGTCGTGTCCAGGTTCACATGGAGGACCAAGTATCTGCTCCTGCTGGTGCTCTGCGCCTGCGTGATCGCGTGGATCACGTCACTCTCCGACGGCCGCAGGAAGACATCCGAACTGGTGACGCCCGAACTGGTGACGCCCCCAGCCCAGGCGCTGGTTCAGAAGACGAGGCAGGTGACTCAGATCGGGACGGAGGTGGATATGGACAAGCAGGATGAAGTGGATGAGGAGCATACGTCCAAAGAGCTCTGCCCCGAAAATTCGCCTCTGCTCCGTGAGTTTTATTGTGAAACAACATTATTGGATTTTTTTTTTCTTCAATTCAGGTTGTAGAAATTTTATCTAAGAATGTATATGCATAAAAATAAACTCTATTTATCTATTTTAAAAGTATACAGTTTTGTTCAAAAATATTAAAATGAAATGATTATTTTATTAATTAAACAATTTAAAAGGGAAAAAAAAAGAAATGGAAAAATGAAAAGGAAAGACTGCTGTGTTTTGTTTGTTTTTTGTTTCTATGACGGTCCTGAATCTTGCGTCTACTCCTGAGGGAGTGAAAGTGTTTAGACATCACACTTGAGTGTGTGTGGAGTGCCTCAGAGTTTATCTGGTGCACACTTGCTCACTGTGTGTTTACATCCTGGTGTGTGTGTGTGTGTGTGTGCTGATCGACTGATGAGGTGTTTGCACATTACTCTTTTGCAAATTGTGCTTCCTGTTGTTTCTATTACATAGATGGAGAGAGATATGGAAATGTAGGGAACTGGACAGATAGAGATTAGGGACGTGTTAAACAGAGAGAGAGAGAAATTGAGGAGCAAATCACAAAAGAAGCAGATAGAGAGACTGAAGGGATGGGGTGGATGGAGAGATGGACAGGGTGATGTAGAGAGACAGATGTACAGATGCTGACCGATATGGAGGGAGAGAGGGAAAAAAAGGGAGACAGTGACATGGCTGGATGGATGGATAAAGAAAGAAAGAGATGGGGATGGAGGAAGGGCGGACAGTGAGTTACACACAGGGATGGGTGAGGAGATGGAGAGATAGAAAGACAGAAAAGACAGAAAGAAAGATAAGGGATAAATGGATAGAGAGGGATCGTATGAAACCGACGAAAAAAAAAGAAATGAAGCACAGGAATAAAACCGTGTGTGTTCTCATTGGAGGCGGGGCTGTGAAGTTGGCGTTCGAGCCGTCTCTAACCCTCGGCCAGGTGGCGGCGGTGAACGGAGACGTGGCGCAGGGACAGTATGACCCGAACGAGTGCAAGGCAAGGCAGAGCGTCGCCGTACTCATCCCACACCGAAACCGAGAGAAACACCTGCTCTACCTGCTGCATCACCTCCACCCGTTCCTGCAGCGGCAGCAGCTCCACTATGCCATCTACATCATACACCAGGTCTCACTGACACACACACACACACACACACACTAAATCTAAATGATATCAAGATTTCACACTTGTCTTCTTTTTGCATTCACAAACATTTTTTTCCCCCCAAAAAAACATGGGGGGGGCACAAATTTTTGCTGTAAATGAAATATGACAGTCTGTGTTCGTGTGTGTCCCTTGTCCAGGCTGGCGATGCCATTTTTAATAGAGCAAAGCTGCTGAACATCGGCTATCTTGAGGCTCTGAAGGACTTCAACTGGGATTGTTTCATCTTTCACGACGTGGATCTCATCCCAGAAAACGATCACAACCTGTACACCTGTGACCAACAACCCAAACACTTAGTGGTTGGTCGAAACTCCACCGGTTACAGGTACGTCCTACATGCACACACTCTCTCTCACACACACACACACACACACACACCTTGTATCTAATTATGCTAGCTAATGCACATATAAATGAGGCAGTATTATGGTTTAGGTTCTAACCCCAGTTCCTATTGAATACATTTTGAACCCAAAATGGAAAAGAGAGAAGAGAAAAGAAGAAAAAGAGAGATAACAGTTAAGTACGGTCACACAATGTGTAAGGTGAATGTACTGTATATTTAGTGCAGAGTACAAGCAGGGACTCCGGCAGGACTAACTATGACATCATGTAAATGTTGTAAATTTTTGGCCTTATTAAACAGTGCTGGTGAAGTTTTTTTTTTTGTGTGTGTGTGTGTGTGTGTGTCTTACACAGGCTGAGATATAAAGGTTATTTTGGGGGCGTGTCAGCGATGACCAAGGATCAGTTCTCCAAAGTAAACGGATTTCCAAACACCTACTGGGGCTGGGGAGGGGAAGACGACGACCTCCGCATAAGGTACACATACACACACACACACACACACACACACACACACACACACACACACACATTTAAAAAGTACTTACTGTATGTAATATATATGATATATATATAATATAATTATATATATATATAATATATAATAATTATACATAAATACTGAAACACACTTCTGCATATAATGTACTGCAGTACTGTAGAGAGGGTGACTATGAGACAGAATCCAATCAGTCCTGTGCTAATGCTATCGTATAATGATGCCAGAAGTTCCTCAGAGAAAAAACAGCACATCAGGTTACATAAACTAAACAAAAACATCATAATAAAAAGCTTGAACAGTATTTACCATGCTGGAAATTATCGTTTTATATTCCAAGTGAAAATATTGACCTCACTAAGTCGCTTGTCGAAAATATAGTATATTCAGTTGTTATAAATACCATCTTTATTATTTTTAAACCTCACAAATACAGGCTGCCAAAATTCATTCAGGTCTTTAAAACTCAGGTCTTCACCATCACTGGCGTAATCGCTATGTTCAGAGCAAACCTGATGCGTTCTTCCATTCAAATGCGATAGCGATGTTTTTCCCAGTCGCGTTCAGTAACAGGATGGGATTAATTTCCTCTACAACAACAACCACCATGATGTTCACACTTCTTGCTGCTCTGTCTCCTTTCCACTTCTTCTATTCACAATATTCCCCTATCTCATCTATGCTGTTTCACTCGGTGGCCGTGGGTACACTTCATCATGATTCACCGCGAGTTTTGGCGCTGTGATTACGTTTCCATCTTTCCATGCGAAAATTAAACATCAAACCTTTTTGATCATGATAATGAAACACATTAATTTTTTGGCGGACCTTGCAGAACTTCTAGCGACTCATGTCCTACTTGTCTCTTATTTTATTTATTTTTAAACAATCTACAGGAAAGTTGTGTTTGTCAAGCTCTAAGTTGTTCCCAATTAACTAACCAAACAAGGCTGCTATGTTTTAAGTTGACGTGTTGCACATGTTGCTTGCCAATAAATACAGTTGTCAATTCATGATATTCTTCTTCTTGTAATTTCAATACTTAATTTACATTGTTAGATATAGTTTAATAAATAATGCTACATGATAAGGCGAGTAGATCTTAATCGGTATTGGCCAATACAGCTTCTAGTGATCAGATATCGGTGATCGGCCCCAAAAATCTATTTCTTCAGCTAAAGATGTTTGTAGCTAGGATGAAGAGAACGGAAATCTACTTGTTCTTCCCATGGGTCACGTTCAAGCAGCACTCAGTACACACATGAGCAGTGTTTAGAGTATAATCGTCATGTAAAAAAAAAAATCATGTTTGTTGCTTATATTTTTGGTTTTAGGCCTGATCGATTTTGTAGCTAATTTCTGTACAAGATCTTCAGGAAGCGGTCAAGCAGACGTGGATTGAGCGAGTGACGCCAGAGTACTGCAGACGTCTTTCTCTGAAGCTTTGTCCAGCCGGATCCGGCATGTTTTAAATAAATAAAGGATTAAATAACGATTACTGTATGGCATTCACATTGCGTAAAATAAATAAATTATTCCCATTAACATGATTATGGTGTAGGGGTTCATAAAGTCATAAAGACATAAAGATTAGGTTAATCATTGTTCCCAAATTGGCCATAGTGTGTGTGTGTGTGTGTATGTCCTGTAATGAACGCCTCGTGTCTCCTGACAATGATTTTTTTTCCCCCTGATTTTCTCCCTAATTTAGTCCTCCCCGTCACTAGGGGGCACTTCCACGTTAAGATACTACCACTCAGCCGGGAGGGCCGAAGACTATCACGTGTTTCCTCCAAAAACCGTGATGCCAGTCGACCGCCTCTTTTCGAACTGCTCGCTCATGCACCATTGTGGGAGTAACACACTCTGAGGACAGCGCTATCCGCTCCTTCCGCTCGCGTGAACTCATAGACGCCCCTGATTGGCTGTAGAGCCGTGATTAATGTGGGAGCACTAAGTACCTCTCATCCCTCCCCTCTGAGAGAGCTCGTCCAATCAGCTCTCTCTAGACCTCCGGCTGTGAGAGGTTACGGCATCACCCGGGAATCGAACTCACGATCTCCTGATAGGGCGAGCACTTTACCACTGCGCCACTCGGACATTGCGTCCCACTTTTTTCTCAATACTTTTCGCTGCCACTGTACTGTAACTGCTCGTTTTCTTTATTTAAGTTTTTACTGTTGCCTTGAAGCAGTATAGATTCTATAACGTTGTTACTGCTGTTAAGGGAATGAATACCATCTTGTTACAGATCGTGACTGTATTTGCATTACTGAGCACAGGAGACAGGAGAACCATCGCTGTCGCATTTGAATAAAACAGAACGCTGGTTTTAAAGATGGCGATTACATCAGGGAGGGTGGGATTGGGGTTCGGAGATCCATGAAAAGAGATGGTTAGTTACACAAGCACTGGCTTCTGACCGAGTGATATCCGAGATGTGAAAACCTGATTTTTAATTTTTTTTTCTCCTTAAATTTTGGTGATATTTATAACAATTAAGTATTTTTTCAAACAGTATTAATAAGGTCTGATTTTTTTTTTTGCATTGCATTCAGATTGCATTATAATTTAAATACTTGAATTATTGTTTTTCATCTGAAATATACAAAATTCATTGTAAACATTAGGGATTTTTTTTTGTCCTCTTTTTTTCCTTCCATGAAGATCAATCTGCAATGTAGAAAAATTCAAGCATTTTTATTGTGCCATGTTTTTGCGACATGCTGTTTTGCTTTGAAGTCTTTTGGCAGCGTTATCCGTCCGTATAGTGGTGTGACGTCACCGAGACGGCGTGCAGATGCACAGGATGTGAGGAGGAAGGGAAAGAAAAACTATCTTCCTATTCAGGAAGGAAACGTTCACATTGTGGGGAAATATGAGACAAGTCAAATCTTTTTGTTCTGCGTCTAAACTGAAATGTCTTCCCCTGAACCGTTGTGGTGGAAATTCTGTAAATATTATAAGAACAAGTAATTCACACTCTGGGTAAGAGCAAAGTCACAAAGGTTTTATTTTATACTTCTGCAGAAGGACCAGTCTCACACAGCAAACAATTGCAGCATGGAGAAAGGTGATCTCTTTCTCTCAGCTGTCCCATTTTATTGCTCAAACATCTCTGCTAACATAATCAACGCCCCGTACATGAAGTTCCTACATTCAAACTCACAACTCTTTATCTGACCCAGACCAGTTGTCCATACCTTATCATTTATTCAGGGACAATTACAATCAGGTTGTTTCTGTTCTATTCTCGGCCTTGTGTTTCTAAGCTTCAGTAAGTTTAAAGCTTCTATAGTCTGCATGGCACAATTACAAATTAATACATAATTAAAATGTGATATTTCCATTACACCTTTCACTACATAGTGCGCCATCTATTTTGTCTTTTCTTTCCGTAAGTATAACGGAGAATAACCCTAAGCAATGCATTGTTGGATTTTCTGAAAAACTCCCTTCATTCACTGGTTGTAGGCCAGAAGAAATCTATCAGTAGTGTTGTTGAGGAAAGAAAAGAAAATAAAAGTCACAAAGTACTGTTTGTTGTTCAGGGTGCAGCTGCAGGGGTTGAAGATCATCCGGCCGCCTGCTGATGTCGCTCGCTACACCATGGTGTTTCACCAGAGAGACGCCGGTAACGAGGTCAATAAGGACAGGTGAGGATTTATTTTCTTTTCATCCAGCAGTTGAATCTCATTTTCGTCAGTCACTGAAACAAGGCAGTCTGGTCCACTGTGTGCGTAAACTGTTGCATGGGAAACATCATCACCAAGTTTGTTTTTAATTTTAACGAAACATAAAAAAATGATTTAATATCCAATCAGGATATTTATAAAATCATGATACTGGGAGAATTGCAATGCAAATTGAATCGGCAACTCTGTATCGTGATGGAATCGTATCGTGTGATCTCTGGTGATTCCCATCCCTAATTATAATAGTGTAACACATCATACAAAAAAACAAAAACTTTCACTTAAATTTATTTAAAAAAAAAATGTAGCCAATTTTTGTAGCCAATTACATGTTATTTTAAATTTTTATATACAGATGATAGTTTTTCACCATGTGGTTTATTGAAGTATAAAATGTACTAATGAAGAGATGTACCACAAAATAATTAAAATTAACATTTTATTTATCACATACACAGTACGATATGCAGTTAAATGCTTATACGACCGCCCCGTGACCTAAAATGTTTTTTTTTTTAAATAGAAATAGAATGGAAATATAGGAGTTAAACTATAAAACAAGATTCCAGCAAAAGTTTCAAAAATCTATAGAAAATCTGAAATATAAAATATAACAACTTATAAAACTTAAGTCTGTACAAATATTGAGGTAGTATTTGACGAAAATGAGATGAGGGGAAATGTGAGAAGAAGTCCTTGAAGTGTGCAAATGTGCATATATGTGCAAATGTGCGTTTGACATAATTGTCCGTTCTGTGTGTGCAAAAAATGCAAAGGTGTTTTAGTCCAGTGTATTGGTTTGATTGAGAGACCGTATCGCCTGCGGGAAGAAGGTCCTCCTCAGTCTCTCTGTATTGGCCTTGAGGGAGCGGAAGCGCTTTCCAGACCGCAACAATAATCTGTTATTATTATTATTATTATTATTATTAACAATGAAAATACTAAATGCTGAAAGGATGCAACACTAATGTTTTAATGTGAACTGGAGGTTGAAACACTTTATCTTCACCAGCGTATCTCTCTCTCTCTCTCTCTTTCTCTCTCTCCTCTCCGAGTGCTGACACCAGAGAGTCCTTCCATTAATGCTAAAACAATAAAGCTTCCACATTGATTATTCATATATTTTCGGACCTTAAAATCTCTTTATAATTCGTCTTCATGCCATTGCTATAGAAACCATAAGGGATCAGGTCGAGGGTGTCAATATTAACCTGTCGTTTGTGTTTCTGCCGCAACAGTGTGAATAAATAAATAGAGTGCCGTGCCATTCGAGCGGTCCCGTTCGAGAATTCAGCCGTGTGGCGTTGGTGTTTGAATGAAGCCGCTGCTCCTGACGTGTTTGTTTTCCTGCAGGATGCGTCTGCTGGGTCAGACGCCTCAGACGTGGAGGACGGACGGCCTGAACTCGTGCTCGTATAAGACACTGTCGGTGGAGCGTCCTGCGCTGTACGTTAACATCACGGTGGACATCGGGACGCAGCCGAGCACACAGTGAGAACACATCCTGCACTGTCCCGTAACATCACGTTGGAGGCCGGCGCACACACACACACACACACACACACACACCTGCTCTCTGACGCGCTATACACTGATACTGAGCTCATTATGAACTCTCAGCTCACCGACAGGACCTTAACAAAAGTTTTGGTACCACAGAACTAACTTGTGATAAGTTGGAGGGTGCAGAGGAACATCCCGGGAGCGTGTGGACGTTTAGCCGTTCTCCGTGCCCAGGTTTATTTGGTCCATCCTTTCCAGTTTTATTTGTTTAGCCCTTTTATTTCTCTGAAGCTGGTTAGTGACAGCATACACTCTTAAACATTCTGGATGTAAATTGAAAATAGTGTATTTACAGTGTTTGTCCGTTTGTCTCCAACGATCGAATCGGAGGCGACGGTGTTGAAAGGACATGGGTAAGAAACCTTGAGGAAAACCAGCTGTTGTGGCGATACGGTGACTGATTCATGGGTGCCAGAAGTTTTGCACAATGCTGAAAGAAGGAGCGAGCGCGATGGATCGGACTGAGCTTTACAGCCGAGTGCTGCGGGTGTGTGACGTCGAACACGTTCGATGTAATGAGCTTCCTCTTTTTGCGCACTGAGATGGCGAGTTTCGGCCCCATGAGGGAACAAGCTCGTTAAGCCCCGCCCCTGGTCGATTGTGTTCTGTAGGGATACAACTTTTTTTGTTGTTTTTAAAAATCTGCCTGGAACCTGCAACCCTAGTTCCTGTACTGGAACTGTGCCTTGAGTCAGAGAGTTCCTGGAAGAGTTTCTGTGATGGAAATACACCTCATTCCAGGAAGTGACACAGTGCCCCTGGTTGAACACACACGCACATACACACACTGAGTTAGGTGTTTATAATCCACACAAACATTCCCATCTGGATTCCCGCTGTAGCACCTCTGACTTGTTATTCCGCGCCGCCCGCTCTGACCCTGGTCTTGTTTTGAAATTTGGATTATAAAAATTTTTATTAAAAAAAAGCTCAAATAAACATCTGGAACCATAAGTCTAATCAATTGAATCAAACTCGACTCTAAACACGTATTTAATTTAATCCTGAACAGATTTCCATCATCAACCTTTTTATAATTCTGTAACTTGGGAAAGAACTGGCCACTAGGGGCGCTCTTTATGTACAGGTCTTGGACCCTGCTGAATCAGTAATCAATAATCTACACTCATGGTAATTATTAATACAGGGATTATCATGAAGTCAAGATGGTGGACTTTGAGTTTGTGTTCATATTTTAGAGACGTTACAATACAGGATTACTTGAAGGTTCTGGTCTAAATGTTAATTTAACCTGAAGTGCAAGGCTTTAAAATCGTGTGTGTGTGTGTGTGTGTGTGTGTGTGTGTGTGTGTGTGTGTGTGTGTGTGTGTGTGTGTGTGTGTGTGTGTGTACTTGTGTATGTTGTGAATGAGACGCAGAAGTGAGCGGTTTCTCTTTTCGAGGTCTCTCTCTGTGTGAACAGACCGGTGTGGGCGGGTTTATGTCCATGATGGGGAAGAAATGTAGAAATCTGAGGCACTTAAAGTACTTTATCACAGCAGCAGTCTGGATGTCGTCATTTACAGAAACCTACACTACAGTTACGAGAGAGAGAGAGAGAGAGCGCTGTTTATAGAGGTGCAAATCACTGTATATAATATTTAATATCACTGTCCATATGGAAGCCTGATGTTTGTCTGTGTGATAATTTATTAGACTGTTATACAACTTCAGGTTACGTCAGCTGGAGATAAAGGTTGCAAATCGAAATCGGATAAATATGAAGATTTTTAGGGGGGGGGTTTTTTGGTTTGTTTTAAATAAGAACATAATATTGTGGATGATTTAAAAAAAAAAAAAACAGAGAATCTGAGGCATTAATATATCAGTATTTTAAGATAATTTAAGTTAGTGATTTGAAAAAGTTTGCTAAGCAATTAAATTTATTTTTCCAATCGTAACATAAATGCATGAACACATCTCAGTTACAGGTGTGTGTGTGAGAGAGAGAAAGAGATGGAGTGTTCTTTGCTGCTGAGACTCTGAAGAGATGCTTCCTGCTGTTTACAATATTTTATCTTCAATCTCAATTTACAGCATAAAACCAAATTTAAAGCTTTTTTTTTATTGTTCATTTTATTTTTGTTAAAAAGACTCTGAGAATGTCTCAGTCCATGGCATTTAATTCTGTGATTTAATTAGTGTTGTTGTTGTTGTTTGTTATTATTATTATTATTATTATTATTATTATTTACACTGATCAGTTTATTTGCTCCGATACCTTATTTTTTCCCTCTCTGTACTTGTTGATGAATTGTAATGCAGAAACAAAGCTGTGTTTTCTCTGCACCGCTGGAAGTCTGAGTGCTGGTGGATTTTCAGCAAATCAAATAAATCATCTCTCTAAAGATGTGTGTCTGAGTTGTTTTTTTCTTTTTCTTCACCTTTTTTTCCCCCCGTTTAATTCTTTTGCTTTGCGACTGGGAACAGTTTTTAAACAGTGTGTGGAGCCTGGCGTATAAAATATTTAAGGTTTTCATTTCATTAATTACATATCTGTTTTTAGATCGTTTACAGTTTGAATGTTTTATCATTCTTTATTTTATTTTTTCTTAAGATTTTTATAAATTTATACATTTTGCCTCTATGCATTACATTAAAATGTTTTCTGTATTTTTTTTTAAATACATACCATACCATAGTGTTACTACAACTTCATAGCTGTAGCAGTAGCAAGTTGTTGTTATTAATAGTAATAGTTTTTAGTGAGACCGTACAACTTGAAAGTTCTAAGAGTTTTATACTCGGAAATTCCCTGTCCCTCCCCTTTCAACTCTTTTTTATTTATTTATTTTTTTTTTTTTAATATCCCATAGCCCTAATACGCCATCATATTTAAGTGTCTACATTGTACAGGATAAATTAAATTACAGCTTAAAACTATATATATATATATATATATATATATATATATATATATATATATATATATATATATAGTTATAATTGTATTATACTCATAAATATACTAAATGAAAAAAGTGGTAACATAACAATAATAATACACTTTGTCCCCAGCAGATGTCGACATATAGACTCCTGGGTTTTCTAGAGCGTTAGAATCGCGGCTTAGGCGCCCTCTAGCGGCAGACAGTTAATAATGTATAAGAACATAAACATGAACCCAGCCCTGAGTGTAGTAAAGTTTTATTACAGTTTATCAGCACTCGTTTATTAATTTTGGCATCTTCTGACTGTAAACAGCGTCACAAACACTCACTGAGGTACACTCCAACTTTGTCAGGACTATAGATGTCCCAGACGGAGCTATAGATGTTTTATCACGTCGATCCTTCAGATCTGTTACACCTGAACAGTGATTGTTTTTTATACCAGTGAATGGAGTAAAAACCTCACTAACGCTGTGTGAAAACCTTTAGCAGAAAGTTCTTATGTTCACGTTCTAGTGCACACTTCGTCTGTGCGCCTGCTGCAGCTATACTAACGCTAGGGCACATTCTTCTTTTCTCATTAATTCTTTATAAAAGCTGTGGATTTAAAGTTTTTTTGACCAAACACTGTGTTATTGTTTAAAAGCAGGGTAGTATCCGCGCTTACGTCCTGCCCGATGCTATGTCTTCTGTTATTCATATGAAATTATAACACCAGTTTATGCCATGACGAAATATTATTACACTTTATGGACAAAAGATTTTTTTTCCAAACCTGTAGTGACATGTACATCCAGATCCAGATCCAGCTTCTACTCTTCTTGGAAGGCCGTCCACAAGATGATGGAGTGTTTCTGTGGGAATGTGTGTCCGTTCATTTTGTAGAGCATTTATGAGGTCAGGCACTGATGTTGGACGAGAAGGCCTGGCTCGCAATCTTCGTTCTAGTTCATCACAAAGGTGCTCGATGAGGTTGAGGTCAAGGCTCTGTGTTCGGGCCGCTCGATTTCTTCCACACCGAACTCAACAAACCATGTTTTTATAGTCCTTGCTTTGTGCACTCGGGCGGAGTCCTGTTGGAATAGAAATGGGCCTTTAAACAGGACACAGAGTTTAAACAGGACACAGAGGACAGAGATGAATATCTAACACCATGATGTATATGTATCATTTAAAATATACATTATTAATAGAGTTTGCACTATTCACTTGCTGAACTTCACACCTTCCCGGGTTCCCCAGGAGGAATTCCGACAAAAGGGGGTGTTTTCCTTGTTGGGATTTTATAAAGTCACTTAGAAAATAATTGAATCACAACGTTCCTGAAACAATAAGTCATTATACTGCAGTTTGGTTATTTGAGTTTACTGTTTAGCTTTTGTTCACCCTAGAGATTCTTAACCTTATAAAACAATGACTTCGTATGAATAGTCGTTATTTCCAGAGTGTTTAGAGGGCCAGTCAGGGTTCTTACTGTAATTTCAGTTCACCTCACAGCCAGCAGAGGGAGCTGAACACTACGCACACAGACCCTTTATTCCTTTTTTTTTTTTTTTACTCCTTCATCCTTATCATTTATTGCTTTTGCTGGCACTTACTGCTTTATTCAATGTTTTCAAAAGGAAACTACAACGTTTATAAAAACAGCACTGAGTAACAGATCTGATCTTTAAATAACACGAACATTTCCGAAACACCGAAAGAGATCGAAAAGCGAGCTCTGTGTAAAAGCGAGCGAGAGCCGTGTGCGGTTTTTCCACACTGTTTGTCCGTGCGTCCGATATGACTGCCTGACGATCCTGAATCAGCCCTTTGTTGAGCTTGTCATGTGGTCATGTGACCTTTGGCACGTATCACAAGGGCTGGACGTGAAGATGGACGCTGGGTAAAGGAACCAGTTTCTCATCTCACACTCTGTAAACACTGGTGTGTTTTTACTTCTGTGTGAAAGAGTTCTTTCTGTGTTTGTGCTCTGAGAGAGAGAGAGAGAGAGAGTGTGTGTTTGTGTGTGTGTGTGTGTATATGAGAGCGAGAGGCAGGAATAGTTCAGATCATCAGATTCAAATGTACAGTTAAAGCATTGTTTAATTACTAAAGGAAGTGATTAATCTGAACATTATTAAATGCATTAGAGGCCACATCAGATCTTAGAGATTAATCAGTGATGATTTTCTGCTCTTTGATCACACTCATATCTGCTCATAACTTCTCAGGTCAGTGTGGAAAAGTGGGAAATGTACTGGTGTGTGTATGACATAATGAGGTCATCGTCCATCCTGCTGTGAGCAACAACCGCTCATTGTTCAGCGCAGAGAGAGAGAGAGAGAGAGAGAGAAAACGCGAACCCTGTGTGCTTCATGTAGCTCCGTCCCCTTGCCCTGTCCACGTGTTTGGATTGTAAACGTGGTGTAGATGATCGGTACGATCGCACCTCTAACTCTACTCACTCACTGCAGAACACAAAAACGAAAAGCAGTTAATAAAGCCGAGTCTCTGCTGATGCACTTGTGTCGTTGTGAGAGCAATTCTAGAAATGTTAACATTCTCACAGAGCAAATGATGTTAGCGCCTCCTACAGGTCCTTTTTTCAAAACAGCAATTTTTAGCAACAGTTGTATCCCTTTTACTATGAAATCTGATTATTTTGTTTCAGAAAGTCTGACTTTATATTTAGCGTCATTTCAGCACGCAACGGCTGGAAATAATCTCTCATCCAAACAATTTGTACTTTTAGAAGGGTCAAATTTGGTGCAAAGAAAACAACTAAAGAAATTTAAAATGATTGGAACTAGGTTAAGACCCAACACCCTCCGACACATTATCAAAACCTGGAAGGATAAAACTGAACCATCAACTTAGTCACATGGTAAAAGAAGTCACATGGCGAAATCACATGGTAAAAGAAGTCACATGGCGAAATCACATGGTAAAAGAAGTCACATGGTGAAGTCACGTGGTAAAAGAAGTCACATGGTGAAGTCACGTGGTAAAAGATGCCACATGGTGAAGTCACGTGGTAAAAGATGCCACATGGTGAAGTCACGTGGTAAAAGATGCCACATGGTGAAGTCACGTGGTAAAAGATGCCACATGGTGAAGTCACGTGGTAAAAGATGCCACATGGTGAAGTCACGTGGTAAAAGATGCCACATGGTGAAGTCACGTGGTAAAAGAAGCCACATGGTGAAGTCACGTGGTAAAAGAAGCCACATGGTGAAGTCACGTGGTAAAAGAAGCCACATGGTGAAGTCACGTGGTAAAAGAAGCCACATGGTGAAGTCACGTGGTAAAAGATGCCACGTGGTAAAAGAAGTCACGTGGTAAAAGAAGTCACGTGGTAAAAGAAGCCACGTGGTAAAAGAAGTCACGTGGTAAAAGAAGTCACGTGGTAAAAGAAGCCACGTGGTAAAAGAAGTCACGTGGTAAAAGAAGCCACGTGGTAAAAGAAGTCACGTGGTAAAAGAAGCCACGTGGTAAAAGAAGTCACGTGGTAAAGGAAGTCACGTGATAAAGGAAGTCACGTGGTAAAAGAAGTCACGTGGTAAAAGATGTCACGTGGTAAAAGATGTCACGTGGTAAAAGAAGTCACGTGGTAAAAGAAGCCACATGGTGAAGTCACGTGGTAAAAGAAGCCACATGGTGAAGTCACGTGGTAAAAGAAGCCACATGGTGATGTCACATCGTAAAAGAAGCCACATGGTAAAAGAAGTCACATGGTGAAGTCACATGGTAAAAGAAGTCACGTGGTGAAGTCACGTGGTAAAAGATGCCACATGGTGAAGTCACGTGGTAAAAGGAGCCACGGGGTGAAGTCACGTGGTAAAAGATGCCACGTGGTGAAGTCACGTGGTAAAAGATGCCACATGGTAAAAGAAGTCACGTGGTAAAAGAAGCCACATGGTAAAAGAAGTCACGTGGTAAAAGAAGTCACGTGATAAAGGAAGTCACGTGGTAAAAGAAGTCACGTGGTAAAAGAAGTCACGTGGTAAAAGAAGTCACATGGTAAAAGAAGTCACGTGGTAAAAGAAGCCACATGGTGAAGTCACGTGGTAAATGAAGCCACATGGTGAAGTCACGTGGTAAAAGAAGCCACATGGTGAAGTCACGTGGTAAAAGAAGCCACATGGTGATGTCACATCGTAAAAGAAGCCACATGGTAAAAGAAGTCACGTGGTGAAGTCACGTGGTAAAAGATGCCACGTGGTGAAGTCACGTGGTAAAAGAAGCCACGTGGTGAAGTCACGTGGTAAAAGATGCCACGTGGTGAAGTCACGTGGTAAAAGATGCCACGTGGTGAAGTCACGTGGTAAAAGATGCCACATGGTGAAGACACGTGGGAAAAGTTGCCACATCTTGGTTCCAAGATGGCGCCGGTGAGGTCGGCTGCTGTCATGACTGCTCCTACAAGCGGACATGGACACTGCCTTATGTGAGCTGCATGAGGCACCCTCTCAGCACCAGACACAACACCGGGACGCTGCGCTTATTGTGGCCGGGGACTTTAACAGTGCCAACCTCAAACGCGCAGCGCCGAACTTTTATCAGCACATCACCTGCCCAACCAGGGGCGAAAGGACACTGGACAACTGTTACACAACAGTCAAGGACGGCTACAAGGCACAATCTTGTCCACCGTTTGGGAAATCCGACCATGCCGCCATCTTCCTCATGCCAAAATACAAACAAAGGCTTAAACAGGAAGTTCCGGTTCAGAGGGAGGTCGCGCGCTGGACGGACCAATTGGTGGCCGCGCTTCAGGACGCACTCGATGACGCAGACTGGGACATGTTCCGAAACAGCTCCGATGACATCAGCATGTTTACGGAAGCGGTTGTGGGATTCGTCGGGAAACTAGCGGATGATACCGTGCAGAAAACGACCATCAGAACGTTTCCCAATCAGAAGCCGTGGATGGATAAAACCATCCGCGACACTCTGAGATCTCGCGCCGCTGCCCACAACGCGGGACTTGCATCGGGGGACATGGGCCAGTAAAAGGCTGCGTCCTATAACGACCGGAAGGCGGTTAAAGAGGCGAAGCAGCGCTACGGAAGGAACCTAGAGTCACAACTCCAACAGAGTGACTCTAGGAGCCTGTGGCAGGGACTAAGGACAATAACGGACTATAAAGCACCAACATCCGGTATGACGAACGCGGACATGACTCTGGCAGACGAGCTGAACACCTTTTATGCTCGCTTCGAGGCTGCAGCTAAAGATGCTAGCGTTGCTAAAGCTAGCGGCGCTAACTGCTGCAGAGAGGAAGTCACTGCCAGCTCCGGAAACGCGTTCATCATCTCCGAGCATGACGTGAGGAGAGCCTTCAAGAGAGTGAACATCAGGAAAGCAGCAGGACCAGACGGCATCTCAGGTCGAGTCCTCAGAGCCTGCGCAGACCAGCTTGCACCTGTGTTCACAGAGATATTCAACCTCTCTTTATCTCAGTCGGTGATCCCTACATGCTTTAAGGAGTCCATCATTGTTCCTGTTCCGAAGAAACCCCATCCTGCTTCCCTCAATGACTATCAACCTGTAGCCCTCACATCAGTGGTGATGAAGTGCTTTGAACGGGTGGTCAGAGACTTCATCATCTCTTCACTACCCAACACTCTGGACCCACTACAGTTTGCATACCGCCCGAACCGCTCTACAGATGATGCCATCTCTCATCTCCTCCACACAACACTCACTCACCTGGACACTAGAAGGGGGAATTATGTTAAAATGCTTTTCATCGACTACAGCTCAGCATTTAATACCATAATTCCCTCCACACTCACGACCAAGCTGGAGCACCTGGGACTCAGCTCATCTCTGTGTCAGTGGATCTCTAATTTCCTAACTGGGAGACTACAGGCAGTAAGGATGGGTGGACACGTCTCAGCCTCTCTCACTCTCAGCACTGGAGCCCCACAGGGCTGTGTTCTGAGCCCCCTGCTGTACTCTCTGTACACACACGACTGTGTGGCCACTACCAGCTCCACCACCATCATTAAGTTTGCTGACGACACCGTCGTGGTGGGCCTGATCTCTGACAATGACGAGACGGCCTACCTGAAGGAGATTGGAAATGTGGAGAACTGGTGCCAGAGGAACAACCTTCTTCTAAATGTCAGTAAGACAAAGGAGCTGATAGTGGACTTCAGCACCAAGCAGGAGAGGAACTACCAGACCCCCGTCATCAACGAGAGCCCAGTGGAGAGAATGGACTGCTTCAAGTACCTCTGTGTTCACATCACGCAGGATCTGTCATGGTCCTGTCACATCAACACCGTGGTGAAAAAGGCCCGACAGCGTCTCTACCACCTCAGACGCCTGAGAGACTTTAGACTACCCTCTAGGGTGCTCAGGAACTTTTACTCCTGCACCATAGAGAGCATCCTGACGGGAAACATCGCAACCTGGTTCGGGAACAGCACCATGCAGGACAGACGAGCCCTACAGAGGGTGGTGCGATCAGCTGAGCGCATCATCCGAACTGAGCTCCCTGACCTGCACTCTATCTACAGCAAGCGGTGCTGGACCAAGGCCAGGAAGATCATGAAGGTCCTCAGCCACCCCAGCAATGGACTGTTCTTTCTGTTGCGGTCTGGAAAGCGCTTCCGCTCCCTCAAGGCCAATACAGAGAGACTGAGAAGAAGCTTCTTCCCGCAGGCGATACGGTCTCTTAATCAAACAAATACACTGGACTAAAACACCTCTGCATTTTTTTGTACACACAGAACAGACAATTGTCAACGCACATTTGCACATATATGCACATTTGCACACTCAAGGACTTCTTTTCACATCCCCCTCATCTCATTTTCAAAATACTACCTCAAGTTTTTCACGGACTTAAGTTGTAACATATTATACTTCAGATTTTTTATATATATTTTTTTGAAACTTTGCTGGAATCTTGTTTTATATTTTCCATTTGTAAAAATATTTAAGGTCACGGAGCGGTCGTATAAGCATTTCACTGCATATCGTAATGTGTATGACTGTGTATGACTGTGTATGTGACAAATAAAATTTGAATTTGAAATTTGAATTTGGTGAAGTAACGTGGTAAAAGATGCCACATGGTGAAGTCACGTGGTAAAAGAAGCCACATGGTGAAGTCACGTGGTAAAAGGAGCCACTTGGTGAAGTCACGTGGTAAAAGAAGCCACATGGTTAATTCACGTGGTAAAAGAAGCCACATGGTGAAGTCACGTGGTAAAAGAAGACACATGGTGAAGTCATGTGGTAAAAGAAGCCACATGGTGAAGTCACGTGGTAAAAGATGCCACATGGTGAAGTCACGTGGTAAAAGATGCCACATGGTAAAATGTGGCATCTTAGCCACGTGGTAAAAGAAGTCACATGGTGAAGTCACGTGGTAAAAGATGCCACGTGGTAAAAGAAGTCACGTGGTAAAAGATGCCACATGGTGAAGTCAAGTGGTAAAAGAAGTCACATGGTGATGTCAAGTGGTAAAAGAAGTCACATGGTGAAGTCACATTGTAAAAGAAGCCACATGGTGAAGTCACGTGGTAAAAGAAGTCACGTGGTAAAAGAAGTCACATGGTGAAGTCACGTGGTAAAAGAAGCCACGTGGTAAAAGAAGCCACGTGGTAAAAGAAGCCACATGGTAAAAGAAGCCACATGGTGAAGTCACGTGGTAAAAGAAGCCACATGGTGAAGTCATGTGGTAAATAAAAGTCACATGGTGAAGTCACGTGGTAAATAAAAGTGACATGGTGAAGTCATGTGGTAAAAGAAGTCACATGGTGAAGTCACGTGGTAAAAGAAGTCACATGGTGAAGTCACGTGGTAAAAGAAGTCACATGGTGAGGTCACGTGGTAAAAGAAGTCACGCGGTAAAAGAAGTCACATGGTGAGGTCACGTGGTAAAAGAAGTCACGTGGTAAAAGAAGTCATGCGGTAAAAGAAGCCACGTGGTAAAAGAAGCCACATGGTAAAAGAAGCCACATGTTGAAGTCACATGGTAAAAGAAGCCACATGGTAAAAGAAACCACATGGTGAAGTCACATATTAAAAAAAAGTCACATGGTAACAACAGCCACATGGTAAAAGTAGTCACATGATAAAAAAAGTCACATGGTGAATTCACGTGGTAACAGAATTCACATGGTGAAGTCAAGTTGGTAGAAGAAGCCACATGGTGAAGTCACATGGTAAAAGAAGTCACGTGGTAAAAGAACCCACATGGTGAAGTCACGTGGTAAAAGAAGCCACATGGTGAAGTCACGTGGTAAAAGAAGCCACATGGTGAAGTCATGTGGAAAAAGAAGCCACATGGTGAAGTCACGTGGTAAAAGAAGCCACATGGTGAAGTCACGTTGTAAATAAAAGTCACATGGTGAAGTCACGTGGTAAAAGATGCCACATGGTGAAGTCACGTGGTAAAAGATGCCACATGGTGAAGTCACATGGTAAAAGATGCCACATGGTGAAGTCACGTGGTAAAAGATGCCACATGGTGAAGTCACATGGTAAAAGAAGCCACATGGTGAAGTCACGTGGTAAAAGAAGCCACATGGTGAAGTCACGTTGTAAATAAAAGTCACATGGTGAAGTCACGTGGTAAAAGAAGACACATGGTGAAGTCACGTGGTAAAAGATGTCACATGGTGAAGTCACATGGTAAAAGAAGCCACATGTTGAAGTCACATGGTAAAAGAAGCCACATGGTAAAACAAACCACATGGTGAAGTCACATGGTAAAAAAAGTCACATGGTGAATTCACGTGGTAACAGAATTCACATGGTGAAGTCAAGTTGGTAGAAGAAGCCACATGGTGAAGTCACATGGTAAAAGAAGCCACATGGTGAAGTCACGTGGTAAAAGAAGCCACATGGTGAAGTCACGTTGTAAATAAAAGTCACATGGTGAAGTCACGTGGTAAAAGAAGACACATGGTGAAGTCACGTGGTAAAAGATGTCACATGGTGAAGTCACATGGTAAAAGAAGCCACATGTTGAAGTCACATGGTAAAAGAAGCCACATGGTAAAACAAACCACATGGTGAAGTCACATGGTAAAAAAAGTCACATGGTGAATTCACGTGGTAACAGAATTCACATGGTGAAGTCAAGTTGGTAGAAGAAGCCACATGGTGAAGTCACATGGTAAAAGAAGCCACATGGTGAAGTCACGTGGTAAAAGAAGCCACATGGTGAAGTCACGTTGTAAATAAAAGTCACATGGTGAAGTCACGTGGTAAAAGAAGACACATGGTGAAGTCACGTGGTAAAAGATGTCACATGGTGAAGTCACATGGTAAAAGAAGTCACATGGTAAAAGAAGCCACATGTTGAAGTCACGTGGTAAATAAAAGTCACATGGTGAAGTCATGTGGTAAAAGAAGACACATGTTGAATCACGTGGTAGAAGAAGTCACATGGTGAAGTCACCTGGTACAAGAAGCCACATGTTGAAGTCACATGGTAAAAGAAACCACATGGTGAAGTCACATCGTAAAACAAAGTCACATGGTAACAAAAGCCACATGGTAAAAGTAGTCACATGGTAAAAAAAGTCACATGGTGAATTCACGTGGTAAAAGAATTCACATGGTGAAGTCACGTGGTAGAAGCCACATGGTGAAGTCATGTGGTAAAAGAAGCCACATGGTGAAGTCACATGGTAAAAGAAGTCACGTGGTAAAAGAAGTCACGTGGTAAAAGAAGTCACATGGTAAAAGAAACTGATGTTAAAAACCAGAGCTGTGTTTAAAAGTGAAAGCACAAATCACTTGAAAACCACTCGTTAGTGAGACACAGAAAAAAAGACTTCAGTTTGCTAGAGAGCATAAAGACTGGACCTTGTAGTGATGGAAAAAGGTCATGTGACTTGATGAGTCCAGACTCAATTTATTCCAGAGTGAGGGGCATGTCAGGGTAAGAAGGGAAGCGCATGAAGCGATGCACCCATCATGCATAGTGTCCACTGTACAAGCCTCTGGAGACAGTGTTTTGATATGATCTGGGGTTGCTTCAGTCGCTCAGATCTAGACTCAGCAACGTTATGTGGCAATAAAATGAAGTCAGCCAGGATATCAGATCTATGGAGGGTTTCTTCCCTGATGACACACGCCATATTCCACGACTCAGTGTGAGAGAGTGTCTCTGGGAGCACGAGACATATGTCTGTCTCTCTCTGTGTCTCTGCTTGTTGGTTCCTCTGTTTGTTTGTCTGTCCCGATGTGTCTCTGTACCTGTTTGTCTACTAATTATTCTCTCTCAGTCCATCGACTTATCTCTCTCTATCTTTCTCTCTCTGTTCTCACATGTCTATCTCTCAGTCTCTCTGTTTCTCCCTCTTTGTCTGTCTCCCTCTGCTTTAAAGTCAATAAAATTTTGAATGTCACGATTTTGATTGTTTAATTGTTTCACGCTTTCTTCCATTTCAGCCGTTTTCTTTTCAAATAAATTAAGTTCTAAACAAAACTAAACTGATGGTGTGACCGAGTTTTCCATTCAAAGCAATCATGTCCAGCCCTCAGAAATAAGAAGTCAGATGTTCTCAGGTGTGATGATTTTGTAAAATGAACTGATTTGATCTTTCTGGAGTTCTCCAGCCGGTTTCTTTCGGGTCATGCCGCTGGACTTGTGTTACTGTTTGATTTACTGTTATTAAACCGGACAGGATTATCAACTACAGCTAGAAAGTTGTGTAAAAACCTTAAGCAGGAAGTGAATCCGACACGCGGTGAAAATAAATCCCAGAAAACCTCTGTTCTTCAGACACCTTAAACCCTGAATGTGTGTTTGGGAGTTGTGTTCATGTCTGATTCATATGATTAATGTGCGATCCTGAGGGTGGTGGACACCTCCCTCTGTGTGTGTGTGTGTGTGTGTGTGTGTGTGTGTGTGTGTGTGTGTGTGTGTGTGTGTGTGTGTGTGTGTGTGTGTGGTGTTGTCACGTCACAGTCATTTTAGAGGTATTAGAGGCTATGAGTTAGGAAATGTCAGATTTATAAGTGAAATGAAGGCGACTAACAGGAACCATGTGTGCTTCTGCCATCTGTCTCTCTCTCTCTCTCTCACTCTCTCTCCTACACACACCCCCCTCTCCACACTTCCCTTCGCTCCCCTGTCTGTCTGTCTGTTTTTGTTTTCCAAACAAAGAGCCCTGAACAGGAAATTGTGGACTCTGGGAGCGTTCAGGAAGGCAGAGAGCAGATTTCCTGTTCAGACCCTACCTCAAAAAAAGAAAAACCTTAAGGGAGCAGGAGAACGAAGGGACGAGAGTGGAGAGACGGGATGAGAGAGGAGGAGGGTCAGTAATGTGTTAAGCAGAGGAGAAAACACAGGCTGTAATTTCTCTCCCCTCCCTGGAGCAGGGGAGGAAAAAAAGAAGAAGAAGAAGAAAAAGTTTGAAGCCTAGTGTGTTGGACGCGATCAGAACATGGACGAGCCAAGAGGAATGGAGATGAGGTGCAGGAGAGAAACCGAGAAGCTCCGGAGGTCCGGCTGAGAAGAAAGTTTGAAGAGGAGAAAGACGAGGGAAGGACAGGAGGGGCAGAGGAGTGAAAGACGCCTACAGGAAACCGCCTCAGAGTCTCTGAGTTACTTTTTCACTCGGCTTTTGTGTCTCTCGGGCTGGACAGAGGAGAGAGAAAAAAGTGTCCGATGCGGGGAGTGACGTCAGCCTGGTGCCGCTGAGCTCCAGAATTCCTCTCCCACTCCGACTCTCTGTACTCTCGGACACCATGTGAGGCCGACTTTTTTGTTTTTTGGTCCAGGAGCTTTTTTTTTTCTTCTTCTTTTTCTTTTTTTTCTTTTCTCCTTGGCTTTGTATTTCCTCTCGGCTTGTTCTTTCTGATCTGGATAAAACCTTGAACTCCTGATGAAGAATAAAGCTGCCAAGCAGAAGTCCAAGAGGAAAGGAAGTGAAAATGCGTTCGGCTGTGACCTGACCGAGCACCTCCAGAACTCGGGACATGATGGTAGAACTTTTATTTTGTTCTCTTACGTTCTTTATTTCATTCTTTAAAAACCGACATCCTGCTTGTTCCTTTTCTCTCCGCTTCCTCTGTGATTAAGATGATGATGATGATGATGATGATAATGATTTCCTGAATTTAATCATTAAAAAGGACCACCTGGGTGTTTATTCAATCCTTTGTTTAAGTTTAAACTGATTTATCGAGTTTATAGTTTAGTTATCTCAGTAAGGTTTTTAAGCATCATATAATAAAAGTTTTCAATGACATTAATAAATCATCCTTCATGATAAATGTAATCAGTTTTCAGTTCTTTAGGAATGGCCAAAAGGGACCTGGAGAAAAAGAAAAAGTCTTCAGGGGTTATTTGGAGTAAATAAAATGATTATGGATGGCATCAATAACGACAAATCAACTTTATTTGAAACGTTTTAGACTTCCTGTGTGAACACACACACTTATATACAAGATTCCTGCTTAGGCTCCCTAAGGAGGGTGAAAAATAAACAAAAAAAAGAGGAGGAGGAGGGGAAGCCGAGCAGTTAGACAGAGATGGAGACGAAGACGTGGTGGTGAAGTGTTTTTTCGCTGCATGTCCTGCACCCTGATTGTCTTTTATTCTGGTTATTGGCTATTTGTGGCATCTGGGTGCGGGCGACGCCCTCGTCCCCTCCCTTCAGCTCCGAGCCGCATGTGCTGCCTTCCTTGTCCCGATGAATTCTGGGACGGACACAATAATTGCAGGAAAAGATGAGAGGGTCAGAGACGCCATTTCAGGCTGATCTCAGATCAGATCTCTGTAATCGTTTGAAGTTTATATGAGGAACAGCGAGCTGAACCAGGATCAGTGAGCTGACTGGCGTGGTCGTAATTATGGTTGTGATTGAGACATTTTTTGTTTTAGTCCACACACACACACACACACACACACACACACACACACACTCATACACTTTCTTTGTTCGTCTTGGCAGCATCTCAGGATTTTATTATTATTATTATAATTATAATTATTATTTCAGCACAGAAAGATTTGCTAAAAACGTAAGGCCGGTGCTGTTAGACTGAGTGCAGTTATTAACTCGGGTTCTGTCTCACTGTCTGAGCAAGCTTAGCATCAGTGAGACAGGGTGTGTGTTTGGTCATGTGACTCGTGTTTATTCACATTTATATTTCTGATGTATAGCAGGTTAAACCAGCACACAGCTTCACTCCCTGTAGATCAAAGTGTTTTAAATGTAAAGTTTGTTCTTTTTCAGCAGCCGAACTGCCTGTTTCACTCATTAACTCTAAAGTCCTGCTTAAGACATTTAAATGGTTTTAGTGTCATTTTATAGTTACAAAATAGCATATTTAGTTCTCAACCCCTCCCCCCTCCCACCCACCCCCCCTCTCTCGATCTGTCTGTGAGGTCCTTATGTGTGTGTGTGTGTATACTGTGGTTTAAATTTTTGGGACACATAGTGGCTCACTTTGTTGCAGCAACTCAGTGTGTTTCTTTTACAAGTAAACAAACTCCATTTGTTTTTTCTTAGTTTTTGCATTTTTGAACCTCGTTCAAGTTTAAAATGATTAATAAAATAATCAGGTATGGATATCCTGTTGTGAGTGTACTTTGGTAGGTGTACAGAAATGAGTACCCTGGTGTGAGTACTGATCTGTGTTTACAGATATAAGATCACAAATGTGAGTACACTGGTGTGAGTATGGTGATGATGAGTTTAATCTTGTGAGTATGGTGATGCGAGTGATGTGAGTATCAGGATGTGAGTGTAATGATGTGAGTGTGTTGCTGAGTGTGGTAATTTGAGTATGGGGACGTGAGTATACTGGATTGAGTATACTGATGTGTATACTCATATGGTGATGTGAGTCTAATGGAGTAAGTATGGCAATGTAAGTATACTGATGTGAGTATGGTGATACAGTATGAATATACCGATGTGAGTATACTGATGTTCGTATAATGATTTGAGTATGGGGATGATATTACCATACTCAAATTTACCATACTAAAATACTCAAAATTTGAGGATTTAAGTATTCTGATAATGTTAGTATACTGATGTGAGCATGGTGACGATGTTAGTATACTGAAGTGAGTATAGTGATGTGAGTAAACTGATGTGGGTAGAATGACGTGAGTATGGTGATGTGAGTGTGATGATGTTAGTATTCTGATTTGAGTAGTGTGATGCGAGTATGGTGATGTTAGTATACCGATGTGAGTTTTTTAATGTAAGTATGGTGACGTGAGTGCGGAGATGTGAGTATGATAATGTCAGTCCATTGATTTGCACAGTAAAATACCCAGTGTGTTAAAAGTTTAAGACTAAACATGAGTTTGACTAATATAAAAATTGTACAGTGTGGATTTAACATTCCAGATGTATATTCAGCACTGGGATATGGTTTACTGTGTAAGTATACATATGATAGCACAGTAACGTGAGTACAGTGATGTGTGAGTACAGTGATATGAGGACAGATGTGAGTATATAGATGTGCATATAATAATGTATGTGAACTGATGTGAGTACACTGACGAGCCAAAATATTATGACCACTGTTTGGTTAAGTGACCAAATTTGTTTACCAACTACACACCATGACACTGGTGACAAGATCATGGGCACACCACAGCACACCCCACAAGCCCCATGGGGAGCCACGCCCTAAGGGGTAAGAGCTGGCCCAGTGGCACAAGGGGAAACCAATCCCAAAAAAAGAGTGTTTTTAATGTTAATGGTTGTAATATTATGGCTGATGGGATATGATCTGAGTACAGTAATGTTAGTATAGTGATTGAGTACGCTGATGAGAGTATGCTTGAAAGAGTGCACTAGTTTGAGCATCCTGATTGAAGTACACTGTTGTGAGTTACTTCTAGAAACTATCGAGAATCTGCGTTTATCAA
Source organism: Clarias magur (assembly GCA_013621035.1). Classification (NCBI taxonomy): domain Eukaryota; kingdom Metazoa; phylum Chordata; class Actinopteri; order Siluriformes; family Clariidae; genus Clarias; species Clarias magur. The sequence goes on along the minus strand of QNUK01000004.1, from coordinate 6,048,973 downwards.
TGTTAATGTTTATTGTTGATAAAATCACTCTGCTTGATCACCTTTGGGTTAAAACACACACACACACACACACACACACACATTATTTGTCCCTAGTTTGGTGAAAAACATTTGGTGTCCATGTGTCTGATTCAGAATGATAAAGTTTTAGGTCTGAGGTTAATTTGTTTAGCTAATAGCCCAGGTTAGCCAGCGGCAGGAAAATAGATTTTTTAAAATTGATTATTTGTTGCTAAATTATTTTTATATTATTTATTTATTATTTATTAATTTTAAAGAGTTTTTTTTAATTTAAATTAGTCTGTTAAGGTTTGCCATTAGTGTAGAAGAGTTAAACTGTATGTTTATGACTATTTCTGCACTAATTGTCATGTAGCTCTGTGTTTACGGCCGTTAGCCTCAGTTAAACTATCAACACTGCAGATATTTATATTTTCATCACACATGATGTGAAAAATGACATAGTTAGCAAGAAACTATATAATAACTTGCTATAAATAATAATATAATAACTATATATAGAAAATAACATAGTAAGCAAGAAAAATGACATAGTTAGCTAATAAAATATCTAGCATTTTCTTGTATCAATCATTTAAATGGTTTTGACGTTTATAAGCAAGAAAATCTTACATATAATCGAGTCGAAAACTAAAATCGCAGCACACGCTACTTAGCGTTAACAAAGCCTATGCAATGCTGTCGTTATTTTTATTATAATCAAACTTTGATGTGAGTTAAAATGTAAAACAGATTATATTCTGCAAAATGAATGCACTTCCAAATAAACAAGCTTTGGTCACTACATAAACCTTTAATGACAACTGACATAACGTTGCGTAAGGACCTAAAAATCCTGCTGTATAACACGGTTATAACAGTCTAACCTTCTATGACTGATTATAAGATTTTTGAAAATACTTATTTTAGCTCTATAAAACAGGAATAACCAAGAAGCCGATATTTACAGAAGTTCACAGAACAAGCAATTCAGCAGATCTGATGCTCTATTTTTCAACATGAAAAGTGTTACTCGACTCAGACGTAGCGTCAGTCTGACACCAAGTCATCTTTATGACACCTGCAGGCTAAAATGTAAAATTATCTGTTATGTCAGTTGAAATGTAGCCTTCTGAGCACCACCACCTGTAAGTACAATGTTTATCAGGTTTTATTTCAAACATACAGTATGTGTGTACACTTTATGCTTCATGTGCAGTGAATATTGAGACTATTTTAGATATTATACATTACAATTTAACAAATATATTGCAAAATGCATGTACTGTAAATGTCGCTTTTCATGTTTGACACATAGTTTAACGTATAGCAAAATGTGATTAAAAAGTCATGAAGTCGTTACTGCTAAAACCTGGTCAAATAGGCCATAAACATAGAGTTTTTTGTTTTTAACTAAAAGCTGCACTTTTAGCCCTAACAGCTCAGAGCATTTTTGTATTACTATGTTTTAATAAAATATATACAGTATACAGGGGTCAGCAATATAGAGTGACTGTTTTCAGCACAATGCAGGCAATATGAATTAAATGAATAATGGGTCTCATCGGCATAGAAATGGCACAGATAGATGTGTTTTTATGTTGCTTTCGGTTGTTGACAAATAACAATAATATGAGCGATTGGTAAGTTCAACATTATTGCCACAATTTCTGATATATCTAAAAACCCACAGTTGTTTTTTTTTTTTAAGCGTCATTGATCAAAGTTGTGTTTCTGGGACAGATCTGTGACACTTAAATTTTAAGGGTTAAAAACTTTAAAGATCTTTAATGTTAAAGATCTTAATCAAGACAAATGCATTTCAACTTTTCCTACATTTTTTGTTAGAGTTATTACACATCCAACAAAATATATTCACATACAAAAGAAATGTTGCACATACAAATTACTTTAGTTATGTCAAATAAATAAGAAAGTTTGCTTTTTTCATACAAAATTTTTTGTCCATAAACACCAGGAGTTAAAAATTCAGAGAGTCAACATTGGGCCAATGTGTGTCCCTTGCACGTCTGGCAAGTCTGGCCGCAGCCAAATTCCCCTGATACAGTCAGACGACTGATCGCGTGCGGCATTAGTTAGTTTAGCAGCAGTGATGGCAGTAATTCTCTGCATGATTTGTCAAATGACGCTGCCATCGAATCAGTCTGTCTTGTCTTGGAGTTTCGCTCTTGAACTTCCGGATCAGCAGTGAAACCAGTTGTTGTGAATCTGTTCCGTAGAATGTTGATGGTATTCCTGGCAACTCCAAACCGTCTGGTGATGTCTGCTTACGTTGCACCAAGTTGTATTGTCTAAACAGGGCATGATAGTATAAAGACAGAATGCAGAATCTGAATGTTTTCCTGCCTTTCGACACCAGGACATGTCAGCTGGACATAATCACATGGCAAATTCTGTGCATGTGCACGACGCCCCTTAAGAAGACATGAGATACTGTGGGTTACCCATGATAAAGTAGCGCGCTACCGAGCATGGTGGGACTTTTACCTTCCTAACGTTCTTAATGTCACAAGGCAAACTAAAGTATGAATTAGTTTTCACATTTTTGTAACAGTAGCAATGTTTGTATATCTTCTAATAGAGAAATATCTCTCTTAAAATCCATGAGTTTATCTGTTATTTTATACCGACACTCGGTTTTGTTTTCAGCAGCGTGTTGAAGCTCACAGGCTTCTGCAGTCATACAACCCTTCTTACAAACCATCAGAGTAACGTCAGGGTTTAGCCGTCTCGCTGTAGTTTGTAGTCTGGAGCCGAGTCAGATTGTTATGGAATTACTTTCCATATGACATCAGCAAGGAAACACGGCTCTACTGGGCTTTTCACGCACTTTTAATCCTTTTAAAACTCTGCGGTTTGTGTTTAATTTCTCATCCAGATGCTGTATAAAGTAGCAGCAGCAGGAACACCGGTCTTAGCACATTTAGCTCTCCTCTCCCCTCCTCATAGCCAGAAATTATTCTTTAAATGCGTGACTGGAACTCAAATGGAACCCAAAATGCTAAAGAATATAAATAACACTAGCAAGTGTGTTAGCTATTTATTCCAAATGAAATCTAATAACTAGAAAATGCATTTAAGCTGTTTGACACATTATGGTCTGTGTTTTAATCCCCAGGCAGAACATTGCTGATGTATAGCAAATTCCTTTGGATGTAAGCATGTTTTTTTCTCCCTCTTCTGCACATTTCCTGGAAATTTCTTTAAAAGCCTGATATTAAATTTACACTTTACCTTCTCCTGAGGTTCGTCTTTGTGCTGACTTAATGACGTTAACATTTTCTTCATTTAAAGTCTGTCCTGTGCATTTTTCTTTTACACCCCGAGTTATGAACATTCGCTGATTACTGCTAATTTACTTCGACATAAACAGGCGACTTCACTCCAACTAAACACAGCTGACTGATTTATTTTGCTCATAATATACTGTACAAGATCAAAGTCCCGAAAGTGTTATAACATTTCCAGATAAAGTACATCAACACTGCAGCTACATGATCTGAGCAGAAAAACTAAGTAGGAAAGTTTCCAGTTAAATGTGATGTAAATGTTATGGAGCTGAATAGAGCCGTTATAAACAGTACAGCATGACTTACAGTACATAACTGGAGTTCAATATGACATATATAACACATATACAGTGTGACTGATTTCACTCCAAATATTCACAATAATTTAGTGATTTTGAATAACTGAGTTTTAGACTTTTCAAAATCCTCTTTCTCTACATGATGTAAACCTGGTGTAGATCTGTGTGGATCTTGCGTCAGACCTTCAGTAGACCTTACACAAACATTAACGTATGCTCATTGTATACTGTACTTTATTCAAAATTGATGTAGACTCAGTGTAAACATTTTGCAAACTTTGTGGATCTCCTGCAGTCTCAGCAGACCTGAAATCCCAATCAGTTTCACTTTTGTGTACTTTACGTAAACTTTATGTAGCCGCAGCGTACACTTGTTGTAAACTTTCCGAACACTTGTTCATGTTGTGTATTTACTACCAACATTGTGTAGACTCGGTGAACTTTCTTTACACTTCATGTAGACTCAGTGTGCATTTACCTATTATTTACATTTTATTTAAACTCAGTGTAGACTTTATACATGCAGGATGCATTTTAGACTTTATGTAGACACAGATGAAATTTACACTTTATGTTAATTCAGTGTTCCTCTTTTCAGGTTACACTTTACTTACACATTATGTCTACAGAGTACACTTTTTTTTTTTTTTTTACAATTTATGTAGACTCATTAACTTTATGTAGAGTTAGTGTAAATTTTACGCAGCCCTCATGCCGCCCGTCTTTACTTCATGAGGACGTCACGGCTGTAGGAGTGTGTAGGACGCGAGCGAGAGCTCATGGCATTTTTCCAAACGCACTATTGTATGAGAGGAAGCGTCACCGGTAAGAGCAGCACCAAGGCCTCTGGGTGTGTCGGCCTTCCTCTGAAACAAACAAACCATTCTGAACTTCCTGCTCTGACCTTCTGCAGGACCAACAGCACAAAGACACACTGTGTTACTACAACTACACAATACACAACACACAGCTTTACAACACTACTACACAACTGACAAAGATACTCAGAATTACAACTACACGGTTAACAAAGACACAAGACGTGCAAGACAGGCTGCTACACAATGCATGCATTACACAATGCATTACAGCTACACAACCAAAAAAGACAAAATATTACAATTGACATATATATGGTATACACAGCATTAAAGCTACACAACTGAGAAAAGATGCACACCATTACAGCTACTGCACATGACCGACAAAGATACACAACATTACAGCTACACAACCTAAGAAGACACACAACATCATGGCTATACGATAGACAAAGATACACAATATTACGGTTACCGAACCATCAAAAGTAAACCACATTACAGCTACACAACCCACAAAGATACACAATGTTACGGCTAAACAACCGAGAAAGATACATGGCATTGCAACTACACAAACAATAAAGACACAACGTTGGGCTAAAATTAGTTCTTGATAATTGGGACCGTGGTGCTTCTGAATGCTGCGTTCTGATTGGTCAGAAGGTGTTGATTTATTTTCTGTCTCAGTAACTCTGTCAGTAGTGCAGCTACATACCACAGCTTTATATTGAAGCACTTGCTGTAATAGCTTGTTCTTGTTTATATAAAAATAATAATACATAGACAATAATATAATAAGTAAAAAGCAGTTTAAACAGTAGATTTACGCAACAAACAGACCGTTGTCATGGTAACAGGTTTAGCTGCGGTTGCTGTTATATCAGTTGCTAAGAAAACACACATTCTCATGCATGTGTTAAAGGTGAAGGTGTAGCGATGATGGCATTTGTGGTAAAAATGTTAAGTATATTGTTATATAGAGATTCTTCAGGTGCTTGAAGCGACTACTGTTTGAAAGTGCTGCACGCTCGATACCGTCATAACACACACCATACACACAGTACACACAACGAAAACATCATGCAGGTTTATAATATGGATTTCATTTCTATTCCCTAATTTCATGTGTATTTCATTTTACACACGTTTTAAATACAGACTTTCTGTATACTTGTTGCATCAATTTCTCATTTTGTAATTATACTGTATGTATTTTTAATATAAAGTAAACTGTAAGTTGTACATTAGCAGTACGATGATATTCAGGTTTACTGATATTCTGTAATTTTTTTTTGACCGATATATTCTTTTCTACATCATATTAATGAATTCATACTTAATTAAAATGCATTTGATATTTAAAACCATAACACTACAATCAGATCCTGTGATGTAATAAAAGCTGGGACACGGTGCTGTAGTGCATACCGTCATTCTCTGCCATATATATATATTTTGTCCAAGGTTGTTTCTTTTTTTTTTTTTTTGATTGCTCTTTTTCAGACGGGTCCGCATTCACACAAGCGTGTGTGCTGAAACCAGCTGCTTTATACACAGCTTAATTTCTCCCAACACTCCATTTCAATACCACCACTAAACTTTACGGAGTGTGTGAGGGCCTCTGAGAGAGTTTTTGGTACAGTACACACGGCCAGATGGGAACAAGCGTGTGGCAATATAAAATATTCAAATCATAATAATTTCTGAATCCAAATCGCAGCTTAGAAGATGATTACGATATTGCGTTTGATTCTCTTTTTATTTATTTCCTCACACGAACAAAAAAAGATGTTGACTCATGAACCCATGTTCAATCTTTAATAAAGAGCAAAATGTTATTTAATTTTAATGGAAATAGATTTTTGTGATTTAAAAATTACAGATACATGACTCCATCATTATACCTCAGTCATATCACCAGTTCTTCTACTTATTTTATTTATTATTGTGTTTTAATGAAAAAAATATATATATTTATCATCTGCCGATTAAATTCTTCCACTCCAAAATAATTACATCTTATTTATAAAACTTCATCACTAAAGTACTATTCTTCACTCAAAGCCTGAGGTGTGTATCACCACGTTCCTGCTAATTTATTTACTTATTATAATTTTTTTTTATTATCATAATTCCCTGTTTTATCTCAGCTCGCAAGATAATCTCAATATCACACGTATAAAATCTCTAAAAGATTATTCCTCCGTCACAGCAACGCTTCTGCCTCCGTGTTTGTGTTTTTTCCCCACGAACCCCTCGTCTGGTGTAATTTACGGGGCTGTCGTCTCAGAGCGGGACGCACCATATGCTAAATCTGATGAGACTCTGAGTGAGAACAGTCCAAAAAAACGGTTTCGTCCGCAGACGGTGTCGTTTTACTGGAATGCTGGGAGAGAGATGATGTTTAGAAACGATCACTGTTCATGGAAGCAATATCGTGTGTAGTGTAATAATATTGAAATAAATTACGGTTAATTATCACCACACGCCTGGATGTGAATAAAACTCACCGTAACTCAGCGGTAACGAGGCTCCTCTTCAGTCTCACGTGTCTGAGACACAGATAAGAGGCGCACACTCGCTGGAGTGTCTGTCACTGTGGGAAGATTTCACACAACAGCAGAACAGTGCACAGGTTCCTCTCTGGAATGATTTACTTAACATGGTTTGTAATCAGGAGACAAATACATGTGGCCTTTAAAAAAAAAAAAAAAAAAAATATATATATATATATATATATATATATATATATCTTATATATATATATATCTCTTTTTATCCGGTCATTTATTCATCCATTATGAGTTACCGCATATCTACTGTACATTCCTTTCCTTTTAACCTGGCCTTAATATTCTTCTGCACCTTGTTGCTTGTATACTGTTGTTTAGTCTGTGAACTGGCTCCGTTAATGTTACTAATTCCTTTTGGCATTAATAAAGTTTATCTATCTATCTATCTATACACACACACTGCAACTGGTATATTAGACAATCAAATTTTGTATTTCATTCATCACCGAGGTCACGCTCTGTCTGCACACTGCACGCACATTGTAAAGTTTATTTCACTCACACACACAAAGGTGTCTATATAGGCTTTGGATTGTGGTGACTTTTTGTAAGCTGTGTTGATTTTCATGGTTGTTTTTGGAATTTTTCCAGGTCACGTGTCTAAAACACACATACACTCTCTGTCTCTCTCATACACACACACACATTCTGGGACTTTCTTTTAATTTTGCTTTAATATTGGCAGCATATTATTTTCTGGGAATTTGATGAAGACTTACATGCTGTCTATCGACTGGTTTCTTAAAATGTCATACTTCATATGTAATATATAAAATATACTGCTCAAATAGTTATGATTCTTTACATAATTTGAATATCATAGTAAATGTTTCAAAGGAAAAAGGTTTTGTTTCATATTAAAATGAGTAAAATAGAAAATTATATTAAATAATTTAATCTGACTCAAATTATTAGTATCATTATTATTATTATTATTATTATTATTATAAACTACTCTTAATAATATTACTTGGCATACATAAGAAGAAAATTATAATTATGTACATTTGTGAAATTATGTAGGGTGATGTTTATAAAGAAAAATATGCAGTGGAGATAAAACCTTATAAATAATAATACAGTAATAATATATATTTTTAAAATAATAATAATAATAATAATATAATATAATATATATATATATATATATATATATATATATATATATATATATATATATATATATATCAGTGTTGAGCTGAATGGACAAGGATTGTTGTTTAAAAGAAGGCAACGACAGAGCTAAATGATTGTTACAGTTATAATGAAGCACATGCAATAACACCACACACAGACTCTCACATGCTCTCACACACACTCTCTCTCTCTTACACACACACACACACACACACACACACACACACACACACACACACACGGTTTCTCTGAAAAACAGCTTAAGTGTTTTCTATCCTTTACTTTTTTCCCGTGTGCTTATACTCCTCCTTTTTCCTCTTCTGCTATTTCTGCTTCATCCCAGCTGCTCTCACACATCCTGGCCTCACACACACACACACACACACACACACACACACACACACACACACGCGCACACACATGCTATCTTTATGGCCATTGAACTGAGTGCCTCTTCACTTAACCCTGAGTTGTATGAGCACTGGGGTTGAAGAAAAGGAAAAATGAGTTTCTGTATAATATTGAAGAGTGCAGCTGCTGAAGCAGTGTGTGTGTGTGTGTGTGTGTGTTTAATAATCTACAGAATTAAATTAAATTTAATTATATGCAGTATATATAACAGTATATATATAAGTATATATATATATATATAGTTATATATACTGTATATATATATATATATATATATATATATATATATATATATATATATATATATACACACACACACACACACACACACACACACATGCTGTGTGGAAGACTTGACCCCACTCATTTCTTCATTTTAAATAAAATTCTGTATATGAAATTAAAGACCACCTCGACAGCCTCATTTCCCATCTCGTCTGTTCCAACCACTCAGCATTCAGCATCAGAATTACACTAATCACCTCCTGACCATCTGTCATCATCTGCACCTGTTTCTCACTGGGTCAGGCCTGAAGCTAGATGCTTAAATGATTGATACGTCACTGTGTGGCTTAACAAATGAAAAACATTCCCAGAAAATTGGAGAGAAAAAAGTCCTTCAGTAAGCCTGGAGAATACATTAAAAATAAAAAAGTTTAGCTTTTTGTAAGCGCAGTACTGCATATTAAAGTATAAAAGGCAGGTGAAATAACAGACCAGTGCCATACACAGATATTATACAGTGTACCACAAGATATGTTAACATACAGTACATAAAACATATGCAAATTCTAATATGACACAAAATCCACTTTTATGTGCAGTTTTAATTGCAATGGCGTTATTATCAGGTCGGCTGCAGACACACTTAACTAAATGTTTTTTAATTTTAAGTTTTCATTACGCACATTCAGGTTTCATACAGACCTTAATTTTCAGATGTTTATGTTTAATAGCTGAAGTTATTATACAGTTGAATTCCTCTTTTAGGTTAGACATTGTCTAGGGACTCTGGATCTGCTCTGGAAGCTGGTACATTTATGTTACATATAACGTCATTCTAAAAACTTTTCAGAGTACATTTTCAGCAAAACTTTAATCTCAGCTTGACATTGTTAGCTCTTCCTCCTTAGGTTGGCTTTTGTTTGTTGATTAGTCGCTCTTACCTGGCTCACACTTGTTTGCTAGTTTTCACTCACTCGCTAGGTTTGAGTCGCAGTTTCAGAAAAAAATCTTCCTAGGGATTGGTCAGTAATAATTAGCTCAACCCACTTAGAACTACGACTGGAGAGAATGTTTGTGTAAATGTGGATGAGTCATTTAGCAGATTTAAGTTCCTTCAGATGTTAATGTTAGCTATGTTTGAGTTTGTTTGTTGGCAAGCTTCTGTTTGCTAGTAACAGTAATAGTTTCACTCACTGAGTTAACTTTTTTACTTAGTTAGACTTCACTTACTGAGTTAGCTTTTGTTTGCTGCCAGAGTACTGAGTTAGCGTTGTTTGAATCCATCAAATATTGTGCATCATTTTCTGTTTGCTAGTTATGTTAGCTAGGTATGATACTGTAGGTAGTTTTCACTCACTAAATTAACTTCAGCTTGCTAATTTGTTTTTAGTGCCTAAATTAGGTTGTCTGTGCTAGTTAGGGTTCGCTCAATAGATTAGCTTGCTAGCTATGTTTCACTCAAAAGATTAGATTGTGTTTCCTTGTTTGCTAATTAGGTTTTAGTCATTGAATTAACTTTTGTTTGCAAGTTAGTCTTCAGCCAATAGATCAGCTTGTGTTCGCTACATTTTACTCACTAAGATTGTCCCTCCCTCCCTTGCTGGTTTTTCTCCCCTAATTTAGCCGTAGCCAATTCCCACCTAACCCATCTAACCCATGAAGGCTTACAAGCACCAACCAGGGAGGGCAAAAGCTATGTACTTTCACCGAGACATGTGACGCCAATCAGCATTTTTGCTTGCGCACCATAGGGAGTGGTGTAACACATAGTGCTATCCAGCTCACAGACACTCATGATTGTCTAGCACCACCATGATTGATTTGACAGTGCTATTATGCCACTCATCCACCACCCTCAAAGAGAGTTCGGCCAATCAGCTTCTCTCTGTCCTCACCTACAGCATCACCCAGGATGCAAACTTGTGATCTGTAGATGATTGGGCGAGCTTTTTACTGCTGCGCTACTTGGGGGGCACTGAGAATGATTTGTGTATCACCGAGACACGCCTCTGTTTGTCTGTCAAGGTCTGAAGTCTGTAATTATGTGTCCTCAACTCTGACTCAACTCTGAATTCAGCCCAAACCGATGAAGCTCCAAACACCCAGGCTACAAGACGCCTGTGATCAGAGTGACACTGTGGGCGAGTTCTTGCCTGTTATTGATCGGTTTCAACGTACAGGGGGTTTGGCATTTAGCATTCTGTATGATTTTATGTGTTTGTGTTTGTGTCTCAGTTCCTCAGGTTCTGAAGACATGTGCAGACTTTATCGAGAAGCATGGCGTTGTTGACGGAATCTACAGACTCTCAGGAATTACCTCCAACATCCAGCGCCTCAGGTCAGAGGTCACAGCTAAAACATCAAATCGCTGAAACATGACACGTCATATTGCGCTAACTGTGTACACTTTTTACATTTACCCTGTTCACGAGGTTTAGTTAGCTTTCACCCACAAAGCTGTTTTCTTGGAGATGAACAGTTTCTCTCACTTTTGTTTGCTAGTTAGAGTTTACTCACTGGGTTAGCTGTAAATATAGTTTGCCACTTTGCTATGATTAGCTCTGCCCAGTTTGGTAGTTTGGTAAAGTCACCAAATTTTCAGATTTAAGCTTTCTCAGGCGTTCATGCTATGCTAGATTTAACTCGTCGGGTTAGATTTTTGTTCTTTAAATTTGCGTTTTTTTCCTGGGAAATTTTTGTTTGCTAGTTAGCTTTAACACACAGTGTTAGCATTTGCTGTTTAAATTAGTGTTTATGTATTGGGCTTATGTTCTAAAAAACATAATCTGTAGTGTAATTGGTGAACATTCATTAGCTCCTCGCTGTGAGTTAATGAATTCGTTTTGACTCACTGTATTAGCTTCAGTTTCGTGTTAGCTTTCACTCACTGTGTTAGCTTTGGTTTGACGTTAGATTTCACTTCTTAGCTTCAGTTTCGTTTTAGATTTCACTCACTGTTTCAGCTTTGGTTTGACATTAGACTTCACTCACTGTCCTAGCTTAAGTTTTGTGTTAGCTTTCACTCACTGTGTTAGCTTCAGTTTAATGTTAGATTTCACTCACTGTGTTAACTTTGGTTTGCCATTAGCTATCACTCACTGTTTTAGCTTCAATTTGACATTCGATTTCACTCACTGTGTTAGCTTCAGTTTTACTTTAGCCTTCACTTAGTGTGTTAGCTTTTCTTTGCTAGCTCCATCGAACGTTAATGTTAAGTTGTATGACTCTTCAGTGTTTTCTAGTTAAAGTTGATCTGCACCTGAAAACGTCTTTGACTGTTGGATTAAACTGAGAAGACTGTGTGTGTGTGTGTGTGTGTGTGTGTGTGCGTGTGTGTAGGCAGGAGTTCAGCTCTGAGCAGTGTCCCGACCTGACTAAGGAAGTGTATCTACAGGACATCCACTGCGTCGGATCGTTGTGTAAGCTGTATTTCAGGGAGCTGCCGAATCCCCTGCTCACCTATGAACTCTACCAGAAATTCACGGTGAGCCGGGACGCTACGGAGCCTTTGCTTCACGTCAGAATTATGCTAATTACAGCTTTCTGTCTTCCCTTAACTCATAATTACCGGGTGGGATTTTTTTCCCACTGGAAAGTGTGTGATGTTACATTATAAACAAAATACAAACAAAACACCGGCAGCTGAGGAAATCAGAGCAAACGTGTGAGGAGTGTAATTTTAAAAACCTCATAATAAACAAAAAACAGTTAGATTTTAGCCGCCATAATACATTCAAGCTAAATCTTTAAAAAAAGAAATTTAAAAAATAATTTTCCAAAGTATTTTTCTAAATGTATTATTATGCTAATAATGACACAAATATTTATTCATACAGGGAAAAGACAAAAGAGTGTGTGAAATGTTTATTTAGAGCATATTACAGATAGAAATTACGCTACTCATGCTAATTCTATAGCTAGCAACCACAGACATTGTGGAACACTGTATCTCTTCAAAAAAAACTGAATGAATCTGATTTTCAAAGCCATTAATATTAATATTTACATCTTACACACCTGTCTATCAGTCATTATTACCTAATGATAATACGTTTCTACCATTTATATCTCCTTTGTTTATATCTGTGACTGCCGCTAAGCTAATGTTTCTACATCAACACATCACTGAACTGCTAATGTCTCAATCTCATTTTTATTTATTATCCCATATTTTAAAGAAATAGTGGTATACTAATTTACACAACTGTACATATGAAAATATTTTTTCTAGTGCTAATATATTTGTTTACCTATTTGCTAATACAATTTTTATATTGAATGTCATTTGTCATTTTTTGGAAGTGTATATTTTGTTAATGCTAGCTTATCACCTTGTGATAAAGGAGTTTTAATATGACATTTGCATTATTTAATATCTAATTACTTATTAAGATTGTTATTTAATATTGTGTATTTCTGTAATATTAAGTAATAAGCATTTATCGGTATATAATAAACATTATATCTAGTTTATTGTGTAAATTAAGCAACGTGGAGTACTGTATGGAACAGCAGTAATATAAACACTTGTGTTAGACAGTATAAGTATATGTTATTTATTTTTGTGCACATTCAGGATGCCGTGTCGGTTACAGAGGAACATGAGCAGCTCAGGAACGTTCAGCACGTCATCAAAGAGCTTCCTATCACCCACTTCAGGTAAAACTACTGGTAACACATTTATCACACATCCTGCTGTTGTTCACCTGCGGCATTTTACATTTAACACTTACAGTGTTTGTGTGTATGTGAGTTCTCTGACATTTCTCTCTCTTTCTTTCTCTCCCTGTGTGCTGTTAGAACTCTGGAGTACTTGGTGAAGCATCTGGCTCACTTGGCCACCCTGAGCCAACAGACCAACATGCACACACGCAACCTGGCCCTGGTGTGGGCTCCTAACCTGCTCCGGTCAGAAAAGAATACAAATAATAATAATAATAATAATAATATAATAATAATAATAATAATTTAATTACTATAATATTATTTAATTCTAAAGAAAATGACAAATGATTTATTATATTCATATGGTTAAAATATTGAACATTTACAATTAAAATATAAATGTAATAAGTAGCTTTCATTAAAAATTGTTCCCTAATTATTTTACAGTATACACTGTATATTCTTTATTGTTCTATATATACAGTACCACACATTCAAGTCAAATCTCATGAATAAAGGTATAAAAATGAGTGACATTTACAGAAGGCTTCAAGCACAGTACAGTACTTTGATGAGATGGTAAAACATTTGAGTGGTGCAAACGTTTTAAAGAAGGCCGGGCATCGTGAATGACAATCCCAGTCAAGATGCCTCTGAGCCCACTGCAGTCTATGCTGTGAACATTTAGTAAGTAGAACTCCTGATCCTTGAAATTCGATGGATAACTTGTCGCCAACGTGCAGAAGAAAGAGACACATCTGTCTGTGGGAAATGTACACACAGTCATTCACCAGCACCACTTACACACCACAGGAACGTACTCGCAAGCCATTTCCACACGTTTGGGCCATTTAAAGAGTTCCAGGTTGGTTAGCCATGAACCAGTCCGATTATGACCCTGATGGTGTTCAAGTGCTAGTGAAACACTGGGATAAGTGCATTAGTGTATCAGGGGATTATATAGAGAAATAAAGTGAGTGTTTACTCTCAGGTCTGTGTTCTGTTTTTCTGTACAATCAAAAGTGGCGCTTTGACTTGAACACCCCTCATATTACTATTTCGTTTTTCTACATTATATGTTATTTTACAGTAGTACACACATAATAGACGTAGTCATGTGGGTTCTGTTGCTCGGTGATGTGTGCAGCTCGAAGGAGATCGAGGTGTCGGCGTGTAACGGTGACGAGGCGTTTCTGGAGGTTCGGGTTCAGCAGTCGGTGGTGGAGTTCATCCTCAATCACACGGAGCAGATCTTTAACCCCGGAGCCGATCCTCCGAGACCGCTGAAAGAGGGTACGACTCCATCTTACAGCATATACCGTACATTCACATTAACATTTACTCACCTGCATTTGCTCAGGTAAATAACTACAAGGTCAGGATTCAGGGTTTTGGCATTTAAACTCACAATCTAATGGGCAATAACACAGAGCCTCAGAGACATGCGCTGCCGCTGTCTCTGTGATCATGAACAAAAAAGAAAAAAGGAAATCTGGAAACAATGAAATTAGACTTAGAGCCAAAAATACAGCACAAAAACCCCGGGCCGAGATCCAGCAGAAGCACAAACGGGTCGCACCCGAGTCCGAGTGAAGGGAAAATGGTATGGAGATTCAAATCAACATGAATCGGGCCGCATCTAATCACATACACTGGCATAATAATAACAATAATAATAATAACTTTGTTAACAGTTAAACAATTACCACACAGTTCAGTCCAAAAGTTTGAACACCCTTAAAACAAGGAGGACATTTATTGAGAAGGAAGGTCTTGACTTTAACTTCTTTTATGTCCTTATGTTTGTGTTCCTGCAGCATCACATATTCCATTTAGACATTTTTTGTAAAAAAAAATTTTTGTAAATAAATTATGCTGAAAGAAAAAACATAATTTACTATTATTATTATTATTATTATTATTATTATTATTATCATTTTATATTTTAAAAAGTGGATACAACCTTTGGCACTCAACTGGAATGAGTAGGGATAGTAAAGACAAAGATTTAAAAAAATCTAGACAGAGGAATCTGCACGGCATGGCTCCTGGTTGTGTGTTTGTTTGTAAACTATTTATGGAAAAGTTTTCCTCCAGTTGTATTTACATACAGTGTGAATAAAAAAGAGGAACCTTTGTATATTTATCATGACTCCGCTGCTAAACCAGATTTCCCCAAAACATGTACATAAATGCCACTGAACTCTCTGTGTGGTGAGTTATTGATTTGTTTAATAAAGTTGGCTGAGCCTGTTCCATCGTTCACGACGCTTTAAACCAAATAACTGAAGCGTGAGTTATTTCATTACTGCAGTGTTAATACACATTTCATACCATTCCTATTGCTTTGTTAAATATTTTGACCCATATCCTGGAACTCAGTTCCCATTCCTGTGAAGCGTCCCAGTGCTGTGCTGTTATCATTAGCATTAGTATTATATATTAATTTTATTTTTATTACACTGCACTGAATGGTGTGTTTCAAAATGTTTATGGAGTACAAATGACACCCCTGTATAGTATATGCAACATTTCACTTTGATGTGTGTGTGTGTGTGTGTGTGTGTGTGTGTGTGTGTGTGTGTGTGTGTGTGTGTGTGCAGGTGGAGCTGTTAGGTGTGTAGAGAAGTATGCTACGCTGCCGGCAGTGAGTCAGTGCCCACCGATGAAGCTGATGAGTCTGGAGGAAGCTCAGGCTCGGTCACTGGCTCCTAATCACCCTGCGAGAACCGAGCGGCTCAGAGAGAATAGTCTTCCTGACACGAGCACCGCCGCCATGTACCACACCGTCATAGAGCTTAATGAGAGCAAGTACGACTCACACACACACAAACACACACAAACATAGGCCGAATTTTTATATAAGGACCACATTTCATTATCCATGTTAAGTTTCCATACCACTTATCCTGTGTAGGATCACAGGGAGCCTGGAGCCTATCCCAGGAGACCTAAAGAACAAGGCGGGGTACATCCTGGATAGGGGCTTAACCCATTGCTATATACACACACACACACACACACACACACACACACACACACATATATATATATATATATATATATATATATATATATATATATATATATGATCTTTGGGACGAAATTACTGGAGGAAAAGCACTACCTTTTAAATGTCCCCATTTATTCTGTGTAGCAATCTTTTAAATTTCCCCATTTTTCTTTGTAGAGCATTTTAAATGTCCCCGTTTATTTCATGTAGAGACCTTTTAAATGTCCCCACATTCATGTGTAGGGCATTTTAAATGTCCCCATTTGGCTGAGTGTTTTAGATGTCCCTATTTATTTTGTGTAGAGATGTTTTACTAGCTCCATTTTCTGTATAGAGCCTTTTAAATGTCCCCATTTATTTTGTGTAGAGACATTTTACAGTAATTGTCCCCACATTTCTGTGTAGAGTATTTTAAAGGTCCCCACTTTTTTGTGTAGAGCATTTTAAAGGTCCCCACTTTTCTGTGTAGAGTATTTTAAATGTCCCCAATTTCATGAGTGTTTTAAATGTCCCCATTTATTTTGTGTAGACATTTTAATTGTCCCCACTTTTCTGTGTAGAGCATTTTAAAGGTCCCCACGTTTCTGTATAGAGCATTTTAAAGGTCCCCACTTTTCTGTGTAGAGCATTTTAAAGGTCCCCACTTTTCTGTGGAGAGCATTTTAATAGCCCGCACTTTTCTTTGTAGAGCCTTTTAAATGTCCCCATTTATTTTGTGTAGAGACCTTTTAATTGTCCACAAATTTCTGTGTAGAGCCTTTTAAGTGTCCCCATTTATTTTGTGTAGAGCCTTTAAAACGTCCATGCTTTTATGTGTAGAGCCTTTTAAATGTCACCATTTAGTTTGTGTAGGGCTTTTTAAATGTCCCCACTTTCATGTGTAGAAACCTTTTAGATGTGAGATCATGTGAGATCTTTTAGACGTCAATTTACTGAAAGCAGATACGTACTGTATATGTAATGTCAGAACATTTACTGAACACACTCACACACTCACACACTTAAACAAAATGGCTCCACTTATCTTGTTTATTATAAGTGCACTAACACTTTGATTTGTAATGTCAATATTATATTAACCCTTTTGATTTACACACTCACACACACCTGTAAAACAACATCCACACATTTACTATATAAATAAAGCGCTGGGTTTATCAGGTCTACCTGCCACATATGTCACTATGTAGGTGTAAGCATACTGACTGTGACCCATTTGATGATCGGAACAAAGTATTGGCCCCCCTCCCTATGATGACATTTAATGAAAAGGCACCAACATCCAACCCATATCTTTAACGGTCTGCTAAGTTTTTATTTAACGTCAGTCTATTCCAATTGGAGAACAAAATCTTGAGGTATGTCAAAAGACACAAAGCACTTTAAGAAACAATTTACAAATAAAGAAGCATCGAAAGAAGATAAAAAAAACTTGCAAACTATAAATGTCTCAGTATAAACAAGCTTGTGACATGAATTTAAAAGCATCTTCAAAGCCCTAGAGTGTTACGAATGGTTACTGGAACTCTATTTCTGAGTTTTTAAGATTTTAAATTTACACTTGAAATTAAACGCTCTCATGCGCATCTCAGCTCATGAGCATTTGATCCGCGATATTTTAATCTAATGTGAATTAAAATGTGCAAACATGATGAATACACACTGAAGACAATGTTAATGCAGTTCTCACACACATTCCCATTCTACTTCGACTACTTTCCAGTCTTACACTTGAATTTTTTTTTTCTCTGTTTGTCGTGACAGGAGTAAGAAAAATGTCTGCCTTTAAGGTCTGTCTTTCGCGACATGTGTGGAGGAGTAGCTTGTACCTGTGATAGATTAACAATTCTGCTTTTTCACACTTCACTGTCTCCAGAACAGAAGTTTCGGAATTTTTAGACCGGGCCTTGTATGCCCAGAAATATCCCTGGGTTGCCTGGGTTGTCTTTCGGAGGTGTAATGATGTGTTCGTCTCCATAACAGAAGGAGAAAGTCGAAGAAGTGGAAGTCCATCTTCAGTCTGGGTCGATCCGTCGCTGACAGCAAGGGGAAACTGAGTCGCAATGGGAGCGTGTTCATGAGAGCACAGAATGTCTCAGGTACGGGTGCGAGTGTTATGTGAAAAGACCCACGGAAATATTTTTTTTAAAAAGTCTTGTCATGTCGTGTCAGGGAGTTTCACCTCTACGCTGTCGCCTCAGGGACCTAAACGCACACAGATTGCTGTAAAGCTGCTGTCAACCGTTAAAAGTGCTCTAGGAATAAAACTAGATTAGAATGAAAATGTAAAATAGAAGAAAATTGAGGCAGCTGATTGGTCATGTTAGGTTGTACCTAAAACATATAGTGGGGGAAAAAATAAGAACACAAAAAAAAAAGAAATAAGGTGATAGGGAATAAAATAGTCACATCAGATTTATCACTATAGGCTCCAGTTTTATGCTGCTGAGAGATATTTAAAGCTAAAGCCCAGGCCATAATGGAGCATATTATTGAATTTCACTCTGATATCTGATTAATACCCAAAGATAACGTGTTCAGGTTCAATACCTAAGTGCTCTCGGGTGAATTACTCAGGAAACGTGATGCGGTACAACTAAAGGCATAAATGTAATGTAAAGGTAATGTAATCTTTTGCACTATATTACTTAAAACACTAAATGCATCACATCACGCGACTACCTCTAATCTGATCGAACCGCTTTAATTAATTTCACAACACTTCTCATATCTCACAGCCTGCTGCTCATATTTAAAAAAAAAATGTTTTAAAGATATGGTAAAAGGAACAAATTAATTAAGGCCAGAATGTAATTATGCATACCATATGTGCAAGTGATTCATATTATGATGCTAGGATTAAATAAAATTAGGATTAAATAGAAAAGAGACAAGCGTGTATTTGAATAGAGTGTGCTTTTTCCAACATTGTTAGAAAAAATATATTAATTGAGTGACTAGGAATCTAGATTTATTTTTAAATCGAAGGTTCATATTCGCTTACTATTTCAGGAAAACACCAGCAGTAACAAAACACACTGGAGCCAATGGTTGTGATGAGAAAATTACAATGCACGAAAATTTTCTGGTTATATGAACGTTTTGAACCTTCACATTTACTACCAAACACTGGACACTTTAGAATGTTCCCATATTTAGGGATTTGATTATTAATAAAAATGAGAGAAATTCTTCAACAACCAAAAAAATTTGAAGAAAAAAAGCGAGTCTGGTTTTTGACGTTTGGTTATTTCAAACGATCTGATATTTTACAAAATGCAAAACCCTTTTAATCCACTGCTTCTTTCTTCCCCTCGGCTCCGAATCAAGAGTGCTTCAAGAGAGAATTCGACTTTCATTACTCAATGTTAATGGCGTCTAAAAATCTAATAAGATGTGCGGTCACACATCATTATCGAATTCATAATGTGTAATTTCACACAGCGTTAAACAGATGTGCTTTTGAAATATATAACCGAGACCTTTTTTCTTTTCCTTTTTTTTATTTCTTTCTACAGAAAAGACTGGGATACGGCCGTCCAAGAGCATGGACTCCCTCTGCTCTCTGCCAACAGGTGGAGCTATAGTACAGCACCATCAGCATGAAATAACCCACACTCATTTTTGTGTATATGTTTAAATACTGGATTGTGTACCAGTGTGCACCAAGTGTGGGGTGGGGGCGGGTAGACAAAATCATTAAGTGCAGAGTGTACCGTGAGCATTTGTATGTGTGAAGTGGTACAGAAACAATCAACGGTGCATCAGGTGTCATGTAAAAAGTGTAATTTTACACACATCACACCTGTGCTCTAATAAGTATTTTGTAACAATCTGAAATGAAAAATGCCATATTCAATTTTACCATACCAATATTTTTAGCAGAACACACTTCCGGTTTAATCAGGACATTATTCACGCATCTTATTTATTTAATGCAAAAACGGAAAGACATTTAAATCCATTTAAATGTGTATAATGTATCTCTTATAATTACAAAAGTGTAACCCAGTTATTCTAATCCCACTCAGACGATGATAAAGCCGTGTCACCAAGAGGAAAAAATGGATTCTTCGCTCCTGTGGCGAAATCCCGAACCCTGGGTTCGGACATCAACTACGATCCGAGCGAACAGGATCCTAACTGGGAATTTGACTTGCGAAAAGCCTGCGGTGAAACCGGGGACAGTCCGAGCGCCGCGACAGTCCGAGGGACTCAAAATGCCTCACCGTCGTCTTCTCCATCTTCTTCGTCTTCCGCTTCGTCTCAGCTACAGCGCGCTCTTCCTGAGCAGCTGAAGGTGTTCAAGGGGGACGAGGTGTCCACGTGCCGGCCCACGTCCCCGAAAAGCCGCCGGATGTTATATTCCGGCTCCTCGCACAACGGCTCGTCCAGGCCGTCTTTCCCGGGCAGCTTGTTCCCACTGGAGTCCTCGCCGAGGCATCAGCGTAAGGCGCTCAACATCTCGGAACCGTTCGCGGTGTCTGTACCGCTGCGCGTGTCGGCGGTCATCAGCTCCAACAGCACCCCCTGCAGGGTGGCAGGGAGAGAGCGAGAGCGCAGTTTGGGAAGCTTGGGAAGCGCTAGCTTTAGAGAGCCACACCCCAGCAACAGTGGGAGCTTTGATTTCCGAGACAGGGAGAGATTATTTGGGGGCAGAGAGAACCCGCTCGGCAACAGCAGTGGATACGGTATCTATAGCAACAGCAGCTCCGTCCCCACAGAGGAGAGTCAAATGAATGAGAGGAGCACCGGGGTGGTCCCCTCCGAAACAGCAGCACAGAGTAAGATAAGATTGTCTGTGTGTGTGTGTACGTGTGTGTGTGTGCAAGTGCGTGTGCGTGTCTCTGCATGCAAATGTGCACATGAATGTGTCTCGAATAATCCTAGATTTACAGATAATATATTTAATCTAATGGGCTTGTTTTTTCAATGTTAATAAAACATTTGTTGGATGCATTTATAACATAAATAATAATAATAATAATAATAATAATAATAATAATCTTTACTGTCCCAGGAAAAGCAAATCATTGTGACCGAAAATGAATGTAAATGTCTTTGTTAATGAAGACATTTTTTTTTGTTCAATCCTTCAGGCAGTGATGTGGAGGGAAAGCCTGGTGTAGAAATGTCAGAGAACTTAATGTCATCTCAGTCTAAAGCAACAGAAAACCACAAAGAAATGCCTCAATCCTCTGGGAAGGAACTGGACGCCTCGTCAGTGCAGCTCACTGAGCCAAAAAAACTGGACCAACTGGTAAGGGTGATAATATCATTATTTCTGTTCGGGAATCTGCCAGTCCTTAGGTCCTCATTTCCCTGGCGTGCGTCAGGGTGAAATTGATACTGCACAGTTTATAGGACTGCTTCTCTATGGTCCTATATTTTCTTACTCTAGTTTACATGTTACTTCCTCGTCCTTTTTAGGAATATGACAGTGTTACATGCAATATCTACAATATCTACAATAATTAGGTTTCTCTGATACTTGCCATGTTTTATTTATGGCCATACATATCAGGAACCTGAGCTTTTGTTATGAGCAGAGTCATACACCAAAATGTCAAAATCTGCCACTTTAACAAACTCCAGATCAACGGTCAGCACTGACCACATGATGAGTCTTATTTTAGAAAAAAAATATGCTTTGAATTCTTAGTTTTCTTTTCAGCGACACACTTACTGTGGCTGTACTGTTATCCATGTTAATAGTGAGGACCTAACTGTCTGCTCACACACCTGCCACATTTCCAACTTAATTTCCTTAATTTTTAATTAGGATTAGATTAGATTAGATTTTTTTAGGATCATATTAATTTCCAATTCCCCCTTGGAACGTGTCCAGTGGGTGCGGTCATTAATCCGTCACTGCACTATTGTATTAAGTAACAGTACCGTCTAAAACAATTAACGAATGAATTATTGATATTTTAAAAAGGCTAAATTAGTATCGACTAATCCCACCACTTTTGTTGTCTCGTACAGGACGTAGAGTCGATCAATCCAGAGCTGTGCTTTGATCATGAGCTCAGGATCACAGAGTCTGAAGCAAGCGTTTCAAAAGACCAAATGAAAACCAGTGGCTCTATGAGCAAGATCGCTGGACATGATGGTGCTCTAAATCTTACTGCTCAAGCTAAAAGAAGAAGCAGTTTACCCACTCACCCAGTGTCTTCAAAGGAACACTTCAAAGATGTCATAAAAGGTTTCACTGGGGAGCATTCAGGTGCTACGTTTTTTAACACGACGTCACAGGAAACACCATTCCAACACGACGTTGACTGGAATTACTTAGATGCTGATAAAAAGGATCATAAGAGCTTGGAATCGTTTGAGTCTCTGGAAATCATGGCAAGCGAGCTGCGGCTCTCACCCTTCCTTCATCTGAAGGAGACAGATATTCTACAAGACGCTGATCCCTGGCCTTCAGAGCTTTCGCCTGAAGATCCTTTAGCGAAAGAAAAAAAATACACTACTGCAGATGTTTCTAGTCCTGATAAACCACGTGATAAAAATCCTGTTTTGTCTACGGACAAGAATATAGACTTCCCAAAGGACTACAATGACAACAAGAAAACTACCAGTATCACTGTTCATTTAACAACCAAGGCAAGGAAGAACATTGAAAGGGTTTCAAAATGCTTGGATGAAAAACGCCTCACTATAGAAATTCCTCATCAAGATGATGATGATATTTGGGGGAATCGTTTAGCAGGACTGGATCAAGTGGAGCCTTGGGAAGACTTGAGCATCGCCAAACAGTGGGTCACAAGCCCACTGCACTCAACCAAACTGGAAGATCTTTTCCCTCTGTTTAAAACACCAACACCAGCTGCTGGGGATGAAGTCAAAACATCTACTGACTTAAGTGTGAATCACTTGCAAAAAGACAAGAAGATTGTAGGGGAAGCATGTAAATTAGGGGACGCCCCAGAAAACACTGCCATAATCCGCAAACCTGGTCTTGATCTCTCATCCAAAGTCAAAACAGTAGATGAACTGGGTTGTGAATGTATAACTGAGCTCTTACTTAATGTTCCTGGAGAGAAAGTGGAGATGAAACAGGAGTTCCCACAGCTTGAACAAGCTAAGAGTACTGTCCACCCAGAAGAAACTACCAGAATCCAGAAGAGAAACAGTGGTGTCGCAAAACCAAAGAATTCTATCTTTTCTCAAAAGTTTCAGCGACAGGTATCACACGAGCCCTGCATCACAGAGAGGAACGAGGAAAACATAGCTCCGAAACACAGACCATACTCCCTTAACCTCGATTTGGGAAACCGTTGCATCAGGGACATCTCAAATCAGCAGAACCTTGATCTTACAGACCATTCCTCTTTGCAGAGGGGGGCGATAACCCCATCTGGAACAAAGCATGATGGCTTGTCTTTAGAACTGGAGATGTTCCTAAGGGACCGCCAAGCACCCTTGCGACGCAACTCTGCGCCAGTTAGTGTGTCTTCCGTGCGCACCGCGTTCATGATTAAAACATGTCAGGCCAAAGCGGTGCCTGTTATTCCTCCGAAAGTCCAGTACAGCCACATACCGCATCTGGGTCATCCAGAGAAGAGCAACCATGAGCAAGACAAAAAGGAAAGTGTATCTGAGAAGATCAAAGTAGAGAAAGCTGATTCTTTACCTCCTCTCCAGGCAGTAAAGGATTCCAAGGAGGAAAGGGAAAACTGCAAACCTGTCACTAGGATCCAAAGACACGCGTCTATGGATAAAACGGCAGAGATGTGCAAGGCAGTGCCCAACCCTGAGTTTCCAGTACTGAGGAGGAAGCGGTCTGCCAATGGGGACGCCTTTATGGATTGTCCCAGGCTGGAAAGATCTACCTTACTTCAAAGGTCTTCCTTCCGCAATCGTCCAAGACCTCAGAGCCTGATTCTCTTTAGTCCTCCCTTTCCTATCATGGACTATCACCCGCCGGGGGATGACGGAAAACACGCCCTGTCACCTATCAAGAGCTCTGCTGAAACCTCTCCTCTTGACGTCCTTACCAAGGAGCTCACAGAGAACCTTAAAACCCCTGACGGGGTCACTCTACGAAACAAGATGACTTTGCCCAAGAGTGGACAGAGACTGGAAACCTCTACAAGCTGCTTTTACCAGCCCCAGAGGAGGTCTATGGTTTTCGACAACAGGACCAGTCGGCAGATCGAGTGAGCCATCTGATGGACTCATGAACTTCCCTATCCTTACTAGAGAAGAGTTGCTGAATGTAATGAGTTTCTCTTTGAGTTTTCTGCACCGTATTCTTCTTGCTGATCAAACCTTCCAAACTAACAAGGTGCCATTTAATTCTACAGGCAAACCTTTTATATGTGTTGTAAAATGCTGCTGCTAAGGAACTTTATCACATCAAGGAGCTCTTGAACATAAAAGAAATTGAAAACTTCTTTTGAAGTGAAGTAGCATTTGTTTAGTGCTAACTGCTGTACGTTTCTGGCTCACGTTGGTGGTGAGGATGGTGAACATGAAGATGAAGTTCCACTAAATTACAAAGGAGTGTTACATGGATCAAGCAATCAAATAATTCAGGGTTTGCTGTTGTTGTTGTTTGCGTCTGATTTGTGAAAAAAAAAAAAAATTAAATCCTGCCTTGTGTATATTTAATTCTTCCTTTCATATCCATTTCAGGGATTATGATATGATGGGAGGCAAAATCCAATTGGATACCTGATAACTGAAATGAAATTAAATGACTAAAAACAGAAAACAACAACAACAATTCTGCTTTATCGTCTCGTGTCATGTCAGTGTTTTAAAAAGAGAAAAACAGGGAGAAAAAAAGCCATCTACAAGCTGAGAGATTTTTTTTTTTTTTTGCCGTGTAGTAAATATGGGACGTGGCAATACATCAGATATGCAGTGTTAGAACAATGGTGCAATTAATATCCAAGGTGTCAATGCACATATTTCCGTAAAGCCTTAAAAACCTTGAAGTCTTGATTGGTAATCATTGTTTCAGATTGTATTTTTTGTTTATTGTTCGCTACGTCTTCCAGCATTTTTGGTATATTTGTATTTGTACAGTATAGCTTTAATGGACATGAACGGTTCGTCGTAATGACACCGTCAAGGACGGCTTATAAATGTTGGATGCCTGTATTAAATATTCAAAATGTGATAAGTGCTTTTCATCCAGGTTACGTAACCGGAAAAGAACCTTCACGGCTCCATTTTTGATGCATATTTTTAAAAAATCCATAGACAAATAGAGGAAAGAAAATGCTGGCTACTTTAATCACCTCCTTCCAAAAGCAGCGCAGGAGTCGATGTTGCTTATGTAATTCCTAGGACGTCAATGTTGCATGTGCTCGACATTGATATGATATAATATATAATAATGTAATATAATATAAATGGGCACATGAAGTGTCGCAATTTAAAACGAAATATCTACAAGTAAAAAAAAAGTTACTGATTGTAAAAGAAAAAAAAACAAAGCTTTTTTTCATTGGAAATTCATTGTGTATTTATTTATGCAATTTGTCTCATGTCATTGAGCTTGTTACGGTCTTGAGAATATCACTGCTGTATAAAACAATTCTGTCATATACAGCTGTGAATCTCGCTCCTGGGGTCGTTGCTCTCGTTGTCTGAAGGACACATGGTGTATGCTTTTTGTGCTGGGATATAGGCTTGCTTTGAAAAAGTTGATTATCTGAAAGTAGATGTTTTGTTTGCGAGAAATGGAATGATAGAAAGATGTACAAGGTGAAGGTCCTGATATTGATTTGAACACGCTCTCGTCTGTCTAACGGTTTAATCCTGCACACTGTTGCGCTCCAGGTTACGATCTAAACTAAAGTGTTCCGGTGCTTCAGCGGATCTTTTTAGAGTTACTCGTCTAAAGATTTGATGAATTGAGTCACGTGAATAAAGTCTTGTTCATTTTTAGTCTACGAATGGTTTTGTAGAAAGCTGTAACGTCTGGTGAAGAGACAGGTTTACATCTCGAGTCGTGAGTCCGTGTCGTCAACCGGCAGCTGGGGCACAGTTTTCCATATCGGAGGATGAGGTTATTCCGGGTCACGGCGTGGTCAGAGTGACGTTTGTTGAGATTAGAATTGAGAGAAAATCTCACGCTGGAATTATCGAAGCTTCGGAATGAGCACAGAGCATAAAGGGCCGATGAGGGCATGTTAAAGAGTATCACAGAGTAACGGTTGTATGTTTTAAAGGACGAGATGAAGCACAAATGTACATTCTATACTGAAAGAAATGTTAATAAGTGTAACCAAAGAACACTAATTTTACTGTAATGTATTTTTTTATTGCATAAACTGGATTTATAATCTGTACCCACTGTAAACAGCACAATAAATACACCTAATATTTACTGTCGCAGGTGTGCATATGTTCCACATTAGTGCATAAGTAAGTGTATTTGTACTGATCAATTATGCATAATGTTGAAATTTTGTGTATTTATGATATTGTTCCTGTAGTGTATTTGAAATCGTGTTCAGCACCAACACCGCGGGACCGAGCGGTCCGAAATTTGAAAATACCTGCTGCTATGGAAGACAATTTAGAGCCTGTATGTGTGTGAATGGACTGCCGTTGGAGTGATTTATTATTAATATCATGTGTCTGTCTGTGTGTGTGTGTGTGTGTGTGTGTTAAATAACTAAATTTTGTCCCACTGCTGAATTCTGTTGATTTGTGTTGATTAGTTTTCTATAACAGCAGCTCCGACAGTGGCGGAGGATTATACCTGATATGCTGGCGTTTCCATAGCGACAAGTCTTTCACTGGGATCTGTTAAAAAATAAATAATAATAAATAAATAATCAATTTCTGTAAGGGACGGTTTGAGTAAGTTTAGGAGTCTCCCGTGTCAGAGCTCAGAAGTAAAGCTGCAACTCGCTGAAATGTTTTCGACAACATTTTTAGGACTTTTACTCCTAACATAACGAGATGTGTTTGTTTTGGAGTCTCGTTAACTTTACGAGGTGCTGCCGATGGACCAGGAGGTGAGGGCGAACCCTGGGATTCGTTTTCCGAGAACACTTGACCCCAAAGTCTGGTTCATTATGATCAGTAAGAACACACTCTCTCCGCGCTCGGGAGGACCGTGCCCGAGTGCAAGCTTGAAGAGGTGCTCTCGAGAACGATACAGCGCACCCGCGCATGAATCGAACCGAAGAACGGAAGTGGACACGATGTCATCCAAACTCTGACCTACACAGCCACAATTTTATATAATAATATTAATAACATTATGTGTAGCGTGAAGACCGACGTCCTCGTTCTATTCTTCTCTTTGTGATTGTTGGCGATTTGCAAACCTGCTGTATCAGCTCATACGCTCTTACCTGAGGACGGAGAAAATGATTAATGTAAACACTGGCGAGTGGGGGAGGGGGGAGTGTGGAGGGGTGAGCGATTGTTCCTGGGCATGACCGATTTGTGTGTAAGTGTCCTAACTCGTCTCACAACATAGTACATGACCAGAAGTTCTGATGTGTCGTTCATAAGAGGAATAAAACACCCTGACGGGACGACGATCCGGCGTCCGGGTTGTGACAGTAACTCATCACTGCTGATTCTTTTCCGCTAACAGCACGAGCAGATGTTTTATTCCTTCCTTCCTGCGCTCCTGATTATCAGCACATGCCTGTGCAGAAGCAAACGCACAAATCGATGAAATGTAAAAACACGAATGCATATTAATTTCAGGATTTCATTCATCCGCGACAGCTTTGATAAGACTGCTGTAAAGGTCAGTCGATTCCTCTAACCTGACCGACGAACGATGACTCTCAGGCCTTATTAAGATTCATGATGTTCCCGAGTAACAACGCGGTGTCAGATGCGTTAACTCTGAGTAACAAAAAAAAAAAAAGAGAGAGAGATAGAGAGAAAGAAAGAGAAAAACGATCCGTTCTAACCTTACGCACTGAAATCCAATTCTCCTTCGTGCTTAATCCACCAGGACGGAGAGACGTCTCTTGTTTTTTTTTTTTTTCGCTTCTGGCTCGCCTTAAATCACAGAGAAAGGATGTACTTAACAGAGCTTTATGTGGCGCAGCTGAAACAGCAGATGCGGCTTCAAAGCGCAGGATGATGACCAGAGCGATACACTGAAAGGTAAACCTACTACAAACAAAGACTTCCTTTACTCGCACGGCCAAAAAAACCCTCATGCAAATCTGAGTCCAGTGTGTGCGCCAGTGTTTGTTTTTATTGCAAAGTTAAAGCCAGATTTATTTATTTTTTCCTCATCACCTGCAGGACTTATTTATTACTCACAATTTAACGATCCTGCTTTCATAAAGCATGAAAAATGCTTTTTTACCCACCCCCCCCTTTTACCTTTTTTTTCCCCTTTCAGAAAGTTCTCCTCTGCTGATCGTTCGTCACCGAGTTATTAAACGGCGTCTCTTTGATGCCAATACAAATAAAAGCTCATCAAAAGAAACCAAACAGGACTGCCAAAACAAAACCGGTATATAAATCAGGTTTTTTTTTTCTTCTTTTTTTGCATTTATGGCTGCATCCCAGGAAAATAATGCCAGTATGCAAATCTGTGTGGTGAACATACTTTTCATTGTATGCAGTGCGTTCCCATTTGTGAGAAGGCTATTCGGCTTTGTTCCACTCCTCACGTGCCTCGATCATCTTCTGCAACTAAACACACAGTGGAAAAAAAAATAGAACTGTGTTTTAAAAAAGAATCCAGTCTTCCTTTTCTAAGCTTAAACAATACAAGAAGATTATTAATGATTTCATTGGAAAAAATTATAAATGAACAGAATCAGGTTGAAAAGCATTGCGTGATTAAAAATATTAATAATAATAAGTGTACAGTAGGTTTTACAGTCAAGATGTTTGGTGTTTGAAATCTTCTTCTTAATACAAATATGACTTTCTATAATCATTTAAATAATAAATTCAAAAGACATTTTTAAACAAGGGGCGTTTGAGTTAAACCGGGACTTGAACCAAGGTGAGTGAGATTTACAGAAGATATTTACAGAAGATCAAGCACAGTACGGTCATGAGACTCTTAGCCGCAGTAAAGCATTTGAACGGCACCGAACGGTTGTCAGAGGTGGCCGGATCACAATCATCCACCAACACCACTTGCACATTACAGGGACGCTAGAAGAAGCGCATTATATAGAGAGAAATAAAGGGAATTATTGCTTCTCTCCAAACGCAATCTCAAAAGTCCCACTTTGACTCGAACACCTCTTGTATTTTGTACTGAAGCTATGAGATGTATGTTACTAAACAATATAACAGAAATTATTTTACAAGGTCCTTGTAGCAGGCTGCTAAATAAATAAATAAATAAATAAAGAGGTGAATCTATCATATTAACCTCTTAGGAAAACATCCATCATTAAAACACATTATGTGACAAGTCAAAGTTCACCAACGTGAAGTGAGGCGAACTGCTGCGAGAAGGAAATGCGTCGTGCGTTTTATCCCCTCCACTAAATCAGCTTTTCCATGGTGCAAATTTGATCTTCTTTTCTTTCTTTCTTTCTTTTTTTTTTCCAAATCTGACTGCTGCTTTATCTGAGAAAGCAGAAAGGCATCGTTTTTAGGTGTCTCCTGTATCGCCATAGCAACAGGCCAAAAAATCTTCAAACGCCACAGCTGGTACCTCTGGTGTTAATATCCGCTTCAAACCACATCCAGTTCTCCAGATGTGCTGATGTTGTTTGGGACACAGTGTGTCTTCCTGTCATCTCTAAACATCAAGCTTCGGCATGTAGATGAATCAATGTAACGTTATTCATGGGGCAGCCATCTTATAATCCTGTCCTTCACTAATCTTCTCTAACTCCTTTTATCCTGATCAGGATGGCGGTGGATCTGGAGTCTGTCCCAGGATCAGCCTTATGTCTGAATGCACGCTGGATGACACAGGGGTTTATATTCACACCTAGAGGTGATTCTTCTATACAGTAGTACAACTTTGTTACTCAGAAGGTGAGAGCAAGCTGGAAAAATCCAAAAACAGAAACTCGGACAGCTCAGGGTTGAAGCGGAGGCTCGGCAGCTGTGAGATGGAGAGGCTAGATTTTCCAGAAGTGCTCTTTTTTTCTTCTTTTTTTTTTACACAAGGGCTGTGCGATACGACAAAAATATTGTACCGTGATATCATGTGGTATCACGATATACAGTACAAGGTTACGCACCGACTGCCAAGATAACATTAACTTAAAAGCTAAATAAAACCCTACCGTACATTAATTTATTCCGAATAATAAAAAAGACTAATAGTAACTTTCAACTTATAATATTCAGGACCATCAAATTATCTGCTTCCTGTCAGAACAAAAGTGGCATGATTTATGATGGTATTGTTTGATCTAATGGTATCGACCACGCCCTGCAGATCAGCCACACCTTCAACTCTTCTCAGCCAAATCAGAAAGCTTGTTAAGATCAAGGTTTCAAAGCTTAACGATGCCCCTTCATGAAGGTGTGTGTGAAGATTTGTGGAGGAATTTGGATATTGTCCCTGAGATGCACATCGAGTACTTTATTTATGAGGATTCATAAATCTCAAAGCTCCAGTACAAAGAGGTTTTTAAAATAAGTTTTAAAAAAAAGAAAGCAAACGCCAGACACCAAACATGCCTGAACATATCTGAGGGACTATTTCTCAAAAGGTTTAGGCTATTAATCACCAAATGTGTTCCGAACACCCAGCTCTACCTCGAGGCAGGGTTTAGATTGGGAACTGGGTGGGACAGGAAGTGCTGGACTGGCACACGACCCGAGTCGTGCTTCTGTGTGGAGTTTGTGCGGCGTTCTGAGTGACGGGAATGATTGAGCACAGGGGCGGTGCGTGTCCATCACTACAAACGCTAAATAGCTGAGGAACCTCAGACACATCCGCATGTACCTGTTCTACCATAAACCGCAGGGGGTCATCAGGTCTGTCATAAACCAGCCTCTCTGTGATTTCCTAATAAGAGAGAAAATGAGAAAATGAGATGAGTAATAACTCCGGCTTGCTCGGTGTCAAGCAGATCTGCTTATGATTTCTGCCTGTGATGTGACTAGGCCTTGTCGCCATCGATTCAAAGAATGTGTCGCTGAACCAGAACTCAAATTTCATTATTAATCCACAGATAAAGACTTCCTGAAATGATCTTAGAGCTGCGATGTGATTTAGTACACATTTGTTTTTTCGCTTTAAAAAAGAAAGTCAGTATGACGGGGCGCTGGAAGGAT
Source organism: Clarias magur (assembly GCA_013621035.1). NCBI lineage: Eukaryota > Metazoa > Chordata > Actinopteri > Siluriformes > Clariidae > Clarias > Clarias magur. The sequence goes on along the minus strand of QNUK01000004.1, from coordinate 6,017,302 downwards.
ACGCACAACAGCCAATCGCTTTCGAGATAGTTCACAGCCCCCCCTCCCAACATGAAGACTTCTATAATCAAGCTGTGAAGGATTTCTCGACCAAAGAGACCCTGAAACTGAAGAATAATTATTCCACTGCGTATAAATTTATTTGAAAAACACAAAATTCGCCAAAGAACACTTTATCTTTTCATAAGAGACATAAAGTGTGCATTGCGTCTCTGTGCATTGTAATTTATACCATTGTAATAAGATAAAATTGTTGCGTTATGCTTCTTGGATCTCACCGAGAGTCGCTGTCCTGGACGACGTGAGGATGACGTGTGCGTTATTAGCAAACATTTTTGAAACAAGGTCGAGCGGCGGAGAGCAACGACATCATTGCCACGAGGCTCTCACTGATGGAGAAACCCTGATGTTGAACAAAGCCAGAATTCTCCATCAGTCTAAAGGAGCGACATTCTGACACTGAACAGCCTCGAGATGTTCAAACATTTCTATCAGTCACACACTGACGCAAACTCCTTTCTCTTGGAAAGGAATAAACTCCAGACATTCATTCTGCGGAGGAAAGAGAATAGGAGACATGTGGGGGAACGCACCGCCAAAAATAATAAAAATACCAGTAAATAATGATGCTTAATGCTGCTGCAGAGCAAGACACACCTCCTGGGGCGGGGCATTCACAGTGTAGAGAGCAAATGATTGGATGAACACAAGACTAGCACAATGTACTTTTTTGTTTTTGCCTAATTGAGCATGAATCAAACCCCGACCCTGGAGGTGAAAGGCGACAGTGCGAACCCCCTGGAGTCGTCGTGCTGATATATATTTTTTAATATTCATCCTGTCATATACTCGTGTCTGAAACATCTGTTTTGATTTCAGGAAGGCTTCAATTTTATTCATGACTATTTAAAACTCTCCGATCCTTTCTGAATAATAACTAGACATTCCAGGCGTAAAGCACTTTCCACGTCATACAGTTGCTAATCCCTGGATTAAACCTTCATCATCAGGATAATCCGGATAATGAGACTCATTTTCCCTACCTGAAATATCCGCAGAATGTTGTGGCTCTCCAGGTACTTCACCGCCCTCTCATATGGGTCGGCTTCTTCCGCTCCTACTTCTGCTCGACCTAAATCCGAGCCGGCCATGACAGAGGTGAAGTGAACTGAAGACTGAAGAGACAAAACAAACGGCCAAAGTTATTACAGTACAGATACGGCATCGTGAGCTCGAAGCCCCAATAACTTTTAGTCTCAATACTCTGCGCTAGCTAGAGAACTTCAACAGAACGAGCACGTGTTGTCACTCTGGCGTGAGGTGCGAGTGTGGAGTGGAGCAGCTTAGACTTTTACACTAACTCTGATTGCAGTAAAGCGGAGAACTGACTCCTAAATGAAAGAAGAAGAAAAAAAAACCCACAGAAACACGGTGTTCCTCACAGTTTGGCTTCCTGCAGGTTTGTTTATAGCAACTGAAATGTCAGGCTGTAACCCCTGGCAACCGCGCACGAGAGACTTGGATGATGTCATTACTGTAATAAGATACCGACCGTTGTGTGAGTTTTTTTTTTTCTTCTTCTTCTTCTTCCCTTTGAAATTTCAAATCGCGCAGTTGAACGTGCGCGTGTTTAACGGTCAACTGTCTCAGATCGCAAGTCAGAGGAATGCGGAAATCCACTTCTATTAAATCGAATAAGAAAAATAATGAAAAAATTGCCGCTCACAACCGTGCAGGTCTGTGCTAAATAGTATAATATGACAATATAATTTAATATAAAACGATAAGTGTAATTTATATGTAATTTATATTTAAACAAAGCTTAGAAATGAATACTTTGAATTTAATTCATGCATACTTTTCACCTGACTTACTGCTTGTATTTAATACTTAACTATGACATAATAATTAAAATAGTTATCTAAACTCATTAAAAAAACTGTATAATGATATGGGATTATTATTATTATTATTATTATTATTATTATTATTTGTACTTAAAAAAGACTTGGTAAAAGTTTGAGAATGCCTTCTGTACACATTGTTATTTACAGTGTGTGTGTGTGTGTGTCATTTAATACATTTAAATAAAATATAAATTGATTTAATTTTGTATATAAATGTTAACTCTGTCATACCTTTGCTTTGTCACTTGCCCTCTTAACACCTAATTTTACTGCATTTGTTTATTTTCTTTGTGTGTCTGTGTGTGTTGTGAAATTTTGTACATCTAAGCAATTACAGGAGCCTGTCACTATTTCATAGGATTTTAATCGAAATCCATTACTTTGTGCACCCCTGCCTGTAACACCGCTATGTGGTTCTTCCCCCAAACCGTTCCCACACAGTTGTACAGAATGTCTCTGTGTGTGCTGCAGCCTTACAGGCTCTCTTCAGAGCCCCTGAACCCTTATCCAGCATGACGACACCCCTGAGAGATCCACAAAGCCGGCTCCATGAAGACATGTTGTGTTAAGTAAAAGCTGGAGAACTCGAGCGTCCTGCACAGAGCACTGACTGAACTCAACCTCACTGAACCCTCCTCACTCGTGTAGCTGAGTGAACACAAATGCACACAACCAAATACACAATCCGAGGTTGAGTAGAAAACCTTCCCAGAAGAGTGGATTGTGTTATAACTGCTGCTTTGTGATAATGACCACTGTTAAAAGTGATGTTAAAAAAAAAAGAAGAAGAAGAAGGACATATGGGTGAGATAGTCATCCATCCAGTGTGCACACATACTGTATGGGTGTCCACAAACTTTTGACTACATACAGTGAATAATCGTGACTTGTGCATTGTTGTGATCTGATGATTGTGATTAGACAACTTAAAGGTAACTGGAAGTTTAATATAATTGAGAGTTAGTCTTATAATTGAGAGAATTAATAATTGAGAGAATGGAAAGAGGTGAAAAGATGACAGACATTCCTCATTCTTTTAATTGAATAGTTCGGCACGATTCTAAAGAGCAAGGACAAAATCTGGGAACATGTTAGTTTCATACAGTGTATAGCCAATTGTACCCAGACAATGTTTGTTAGACTTAAGAACAAACTGTATATATCCTCCTGAGACCTGAACGGCCACATATGCGGACATGAAATTTTCTCCCAACTTCATTGTCTATATACGTATAAGCCTTGTACCATGCTCGTATGTGGGCTGTTAGGTATAACTCTTTTGATAAACTTCTTCCTTGGGGGAAGGCATTGATTAAATTCATAGTTATCCGCAATTAATAATAATAATAATAATAATAATAATAATAATAATAATAAAAGACAAATCAGTACAAGAGTAGTTTGGTTCTCAGGGGGTTTATCTACTTAAAATGTGTGTATACAATGTGTGTGTGTGTGTGTGTGTGTGTGTGTGTGTATATAATGTTTTAATTATTGAATTTATTTATTAAATAAATAGTTCATTTATTGTGTTTGGCAAACTTGTTTATTTATTTATTTATTTATTCATTCTTTTTTTTTTTTTGTAAAAGAAGAAGAATCGTTTCTAGGTTACACGGTCGTCCTCAGATGACATCACGGCGCGCGCGTGTTATGTAGGCCAGACGGTGCGCGTGTCCCTCCGTGAACCCGAGGCGGGGAGAGAGAGAGAGAGAGAGAGAATAAATAAATACCCCGCTGTTATTCGGGGTTTAATCCGGCAGAGGGAGCGCAGATTCAAGGAAATACTGTATATATATGTTACTACTGTCCATCCGTATACTAAACATAAACTGGTTAATAACTAGTACTCATCCACCGGTGGTAGTTAGCACGCGCTGGGGTAGCTAGCTAAGCGTTACCAACGAGTTACCATGACAACCAGCCTCAGCCTGTATGTATATATACAGTATGTGTGTGTGTCCGTTTAAATATGTGTGTGTATGTGTGTATGTCGCACACTTCCGCTCTGGGCAGGTTATTACAACAATCATGTGGGCGTGAAAACAACAGCGAATATTTAACGTAAAAAATAAATACACTAATTAATTAAATCCTAACCCGGAAGTTCATGGTGAAGTCGGCTAAAGTGCGTATTTTTATTTGAGTTTAATTTTAACCTCCATGATGTGCGAGCGCTTCACCTGTACGAACACGTCGCGGAGGTTTTTTTTATTATTATTTAACGGCGTTTTCTTTTCTTTTTCAGACACACGTTGTCTTGTTGCAATAATTTATATAAAATAAATTTGTATATGTTTGCGTTAGTGAAATGTAAGTTATGTGATTTAAGAAAAAAATAAGCAAAAACATTGTGAAAGAGTCATTATTTCTGGTCTAGACTAGATACTTCAATACACACACACACACACACACACCTGTCACTGTCTAGACAAGAGAGGGCGGGGGTAACGAAGCAGGGGGTTTAGTGTGTGTATGTGTGTGTGTGTGTGTTTGTGTCAGGGGGTGTGTGGGGCAGACGGATAGATCGCGGCATCTCTATTGCACTAACTCGGTGTCCGTCATCGCGGCGCTGTGACTCCATTGGCGAACCAGAACCAGAGCTGCGCGCGCGCGGATTGGTCGACGGGAGCGCGAGCGCTCTCCTTACGTCGCCTCGAGGTCAGCTGGGGACGTTGGAGGGGGGAGGAGGGAGGGAGAAAAAAATTAAATAAATAAATGAGAAAATAGAAATGCGTAGAGAGTAGAGGAGGCTCGGGTTAGAGGAGGGGCGCACTCTAGCGTGATGGTGCTGTAAAAAAACAGGAACATAACCAAAGCGGGTGACAGGCAGCGCGCGAGCCCAATGTGCGAGCACGGAGCGCGCGGATAAATTTTAAATGACGCAGCACGCGCCCAATCTAAAGTAACGGTTAATGACGTGTTTTTGTGTGTGTGTGTGTGTGTGTGTGTGTGTATATATATATATATATATAGTATGAGTGTGTATTTATATATACAGTATGTGAGTGTATGTGTGTGTATGTATATATACAGTACGTGTGTGTATGTACAGTGTGTGTGACCGTTGTCCTGCTTTACATCCACGACGGGACAGAAGGAGTTTTATCTTTTACTGTTTTTATTACAGGCGGAACATAAATGATAATAATAATTATACAAATAATAATACATTAATTAATGCATAATAATAATAGTAATAATAATAAGCACGACGCGTGGATTGAATGGCGTCGTTTCTGACCTAAGGTAAATAAATAAACAAACATAAATATATAAAGCAAACGTTCGTTTTCAGAGCCACAATGGAGGGGACCCCCCTCCCGCCTCTTCTCCTCCTCCCCAAATAATAAATAAATAAATAAATAAATAAGCAAGCGAGCAAGCACTAAGCTGGAGCGGGAGCGCGTGCTCAGTCTGTGCCTGGGGTAAAGTGGCTCGGGTTTGAGAGCGCGCGCAGCGTTAGCCTAGCATAACCCCGCCGCGGCTGTGTCCCAATCGCAGTCACACGTGGGCGTGTCCTAATCGCAGCTCCGACCAATGGCGGCAGAATAATGGGAGGGCAGCGCTGACAGTGGCCGAGGTCTCCCCTCTCTCTCTCTCTCTCTCTCTCTCCTCCTCCTCTCCGAAGGTAGGCTGCAGCGTGTGTTTATTGATGAGATGAAAGAAGATGGAAGTGAGACATGAAACAAAGTAAGGGAAAATACTAAATTTACAGAAAAGGAAGAAAACTCCAGGCTTGTCCGGATAAGGAAGACAAGAAAAAAACTACCCGGGGAAGCTGTGATACATTGTCGCGAGTGGAGGAAAAGAAAAGGTAAGAACCGAAACACAGAGAGAGAGAGAGAGAGAGAGAGAGGGAGGGTGTTAAATATTATCCGTGTCGGGCTGTTTTCTAAAAAATGGCATTCACACACACGCACACACACTCTCTCTCTCATATACACACACACACACACACACACGTCCCCTGTATACGGGGTAAATAAGGGCAAACTTCAACTTCACCTCGCTTTTCTTTTCTCTATCGTTTATTATTATTATTATTATTATTAATGTTATTTAATTACGGTCATTTTCGGAAGTCGCATTTATTTAGAAGAGATCTGAGATGCGGAGCAACTTTAATTAAAGTAGTTTGTTTACTTTGTAAAGCTTGGGCAAAATAATCAGCATGAGGATAAATCATCATCCCGACAAATCCCATCCGAAAATTAATGAATTAATGAATTAATTAGCGGTAAATAAATAAATAAATAAATAATCAGAGCGTGTCCGCATGTGACGGGTTTGGATTCACAAAATCAGGATAGGAGTGTTTCTGTTGAGGTTCAGACCGGAGCGTGTGTGTGTGTATGTGTGTGTGTGGATATTATCATGATTTTTATTTTTAGCTGGGTTTAATATTTAGGCTTGATAGCCGAAATGTGTTCAGAGAGAAACAGTGATCTCTATGATGAAGGTAATAATAATATTAATAATAATAATGCACGCTGAATGATTCTGAATTTGCTCACAGAATTAAGAATTCTCATCCTACATGATATGATTATTATTATTATTTATTTATTTATTTTTTTGGTTTTATTTTTTTGCATAAAAATAATCTTGTTTATTGTATTTTTTTATTTTAAAAATTTCTGAGCTCTAGAGGATCCTGGTGGATTTTACGCTTTCTGGAAGGACATGAGACAGGACGAGTGTGATTATAAGAGGAGAGAGAGAGAGGGAGATGTTGGCCGGGGTTGTGTATTGTTCTCTCTGAATTTAATATGAAAGTATGCAGCTGTGGTGCCTGTGTGTGTGTGTGTGTGTGTGTGTGTGTGTGTGTGTGTGTGTGTGTTTGTTTGTGTGTTGGTTGTTGTATTAAAGGTGCCTGCGTGCCATACCTAATAATAATAATAATAATAATGGAACTCAAATACAGACAGAACACACTCGCAAAATCCATTCGATCTAAACACTCTTATCAAAGCTGATATTACACACACACACACACACACACACACACACACACACACACACACACAGCCAGTTCAAGGCTTCTCGTCCATGTTGTTCTTCTTCCAAGCTAACTTGTCCTCCTTCTTCACATTTTTTTGGTGACAAATTTTCCGCACTTAAACCCCGGTCACATGATCTACACCCGTCCTCGAGCACCAAAAATAATATCTGGGGAGACGTATTTGTTTTAAAAACATGTTAAATAGAACCCCAAAAAATCGGGCCGAAGAGTTCCCCCAAAAAATAATAAATAAAAAAAGTGCCCCAGGAGCAGCTCTCCTTCTCTCTCTCTCTCTCTCTCTCCTTCTCCCCCTCTCTCTCTCTCTCTCTCTCTCTCTCTCTCTCTCTCTGTGTTTTTTTTTCTCCTTCTTTTTTTTTGGTCAGGATATTTCAGCCCGAGGAATGAAATTATCAGATCGCTAACAACATTTAGGGAGATTTAAACCGATTTATCCAACACGTAGCCCATCTTTCTCAACACGGAGCGAGGAAATGAAAGCATGTGGATGCGGGAAAAGTAAAAAAATCAAGCCTTGTGAGTGTGTGTGTGTGTGTGAGTGAGTGAGTGAGTGTGTGAGTGTGTGGTGGAGCTGAGCTTAAAGAGAGGACAGAAAGTGGGTCAGATGGCTTAAAACGGATTTATTAACAACACAAAGCAGTGAATAGGTTTGAAATTTGAGATCTGGTGTCTGAGCAGATTTCAGGTTCAGGATGAGAATTGTTTCGTACACGGATTTATAATTTTAAAAAATTGTATAGTTTATTTTTTAATGATTAGTATTTTGATAATAAAGTGAGATAACAGGTGGCGGTAAATCAGTGCGCGGTGGAGGCTGTGCTCTCCGGTTTGACTTGCCCGCTCTGGTGTGGATTTGGCTTTAACTCTTACACGCCATACACGCTCCAACATTACATGCTGGATTCATCACTACAGCTCCTGCTTTTATTAATATTATTATTGTTATGATTATTATTGTTATTATTATGAGTAGTAGTATTGTTACGGTTATCCTGGTGCACCGATTTGATCAAACTCTACGTTTAAAAAAATTTTTGGTCCAGTTCTCACTTAACCCTACACTACACTACACTACACTACACTACACTACACTACACCGCAGTTCTATTTCTTTCGTTCTTTTTTCTTTTTGTTTGTTTTATTCTTCTTTTCTTTTCTTTTCTTCTGTTTCCACCAGGTCTTGTCTTTCTGTAACTTTTTTTCCCGATCAGACTCGAATTCAGGAACGCCTTGCCAACAAACGTGACCTTAGTACTGTCTATATAATTTTAGATTCATACACGTCTATATCTCTCGAGTCGGCTCCACCAAAACACAGATCAGACACACACACACACACACACATTCAGTATCTCAGACACATGTATCCGATCACAGTAATGCATTTTAACAGCACTCATAACTCTGCAGAAGGAAGTGTTAGGCCTGTGTAGAGTGTGTGTTAGTTTAATAAAAATACAAGCCCCCCCCGCCCCCCCCGAGCCGAGCACATGTTCTTTATCTTTATCTCTAACTCTGAGCGTTCCCGTAGCGAAAGAGTGAAGGAGTTCTGTCGGGAAAGAGAGAGAGAGAGAGAGAGAGAGCGAGACGGACACTGAGCGAGACACAGAGTCACAGGTTAGAGAGTCGATGTGTTCATTCAGACTTGCATGTCGATTTATTTTTTTGCATTTTTGTTTGTGTGTGTGTTTGTGCGTGAGTGTTTTTTTTTTTTTTTTCCGTTCTTCTACAATCTGGTGCTGTTCTTTTTTTTTTTTTGGTGCGAGTCTCCACCAGGAAACGTTTAAGAACATCTCCACGAGCATAAAAGAATAAAAGAAGACGAGTGTCACACTAAGCTTATGTTTATTCCGTACGTCCGGATTCGCCTGTTCCCTCGCTCACACACACACACACACACACACACACACACACACACACGATCCTCCTGACGAAGCCGAGCTCCAAGGTCTGTCTGGGATTTCATTTTTGTCTTTTATATACATTGCGCAACCGTAAAAAAAAAAAAAAAAAGTCAGAGTTTGTTGCGATGTAGTAACGTTACTCGGACGCACGCACGTCTAACAGGCCACGTCTCGACCTCCGGGTCAGAGGTTATTACGGAAGGGAAACTCTGACCGTCTGCACTTCATGTCGAGTCCCGAACAAGCCTGAAGCGCTTAAAATAGGTTTCGGGGGGGGGGGGGGGGGGCGGGGGAAGGAAAAAAAAAACAGGAAAAGTTTAGCCACTTGTGTGTGTGTGTGTGTGTGTGTGTGTGTGTGTGTGTGTGTGTGAGTGAGTGTGAGTGAGTGTGTTTTTTAAACAAGTGGATGAAGACGTGTATGTGTGTGTTTGTTTGTGTGTGTGTGTGTGTGTGTGTGTGTGTGTCATCCATATAAGGGTCAAAGGTCACACACGCTCTGACTTAAAATAAAAAATGTATCAGGATGAAGATCCCCAAAGCGATCTTTTCTTGGCAGTGTTACAAATCTCGTATCCTCAATATTCCTATTTTATCCAGATGATAATTCTCCAGGTTTTTTCTTGTCTTTTTTTCCCTGCATCTCTGAGCCGACACGGGCCACGCAGCCGTCCACTTCCTGACACAGAATTATTCATTAATATTTAACGCAGTCGACCAGAGGACAGGAAATAAATAAGCCTCGTGTTATGAGTTTTTTTGAAATTTTTTTTTTTTTTGGACGTTGATTTTTTTTTTTCCACTACAACTATAACTATCAGTAACATATACAAAAGATAAAGCTCTTTTATACGAGGTAATGAAAACAGCTCATGTCCGATGAGATTATATTCTTCTTCTTATTATTATTATAATTAGAATTTTGTGTGTTAAATCATGATTTTGTTCTGTATATATTTTTCTTTTTTTTTGTAATATTATATGAAATCACAGACTCGTTGGGGTTCAGACTTGTAGCTTCTTGTGCATGGCATGGCAGGTTCTTTGGTGAATGTTGTGTGTGTGTGTGTGCAGCCACGTTGGTGTGACATTATACAGAATGTTTGTTCCGGAAAATATTTCAAAACCGAACATTCTGAGCCTTTTTTCCCCAAATAGCGCATGAGATCTCACACCCGAGTCAGTTGTGTTTCTGATTAGGTTTATTTCAGCTCATTTCTTACAGTAAATTCCTTTAATTCATGAGCCAGTTGATTCATGAAAATAGGATTTATCAGTAGCGAGCTTCCTCTGAGGTCTCGTCACATATTTTTCCCCTTCAGAAAACGTCTAACCTCATCAATGCCGAACGCGTATGACGTCTGGTCTGAAATGCAGCAGGCATGTGCTGAATAACGCTGCGGTTTGAACCTGTGATCCAGCTTCTCTCGCGGGTCAGGAGATCAGAAAACAGTGCCGGAAAAACATAACGTAAAAGTTAAGAGTTATTATGAAAAAAAACAGCAATGTGTTAGAACTGAATAAAAACAACTGGAAGAATTTTTTCCGGGGCTTTTTTAAAACATTTTTATTATTATTATTATTATTATTTAAGAAAATTTCTTTCAAAATTAATGCCGCGACAAAAACGGGAAAAAAAACGGAAATCCGCGAGAAATTCCGCGCACAAGCAGAACGTCTGCGCTGATGCTCCAGTTAAAACAAAACTCACTCAGGCTGTTCAGGTTGTTCACGTGTCTGCTTTCAAAACGCTTCTTCTTTTTTTTTCCCTCTCCTGTGTTCACACCACTTTAACACGGGCAAGGTCACGGGATGATACAGATATCAATATTGCGTTTTTTTTTTTTTTTTTTTTCTTCTTCTTCTTCTTTCCTACTCGAGGTCGTTTGAGAATCTGTTTTTAATCAAGAGAAGATGATTTCCCCAACAAGAGCTCTTTTCTCAGGCTACTGACAAACATCTAGACGTATCATGTAGATAAGAATTTATAGTATGTCTAATACACAGATGTAATGATCTACAATGGGCGTTCGAGTTAAACCGGGACTGGTTTTTTTTTTTTTTTTTTTTTTAACCATCAGGGTAGGATTTTTTCTCAGCTATGATCGGACCATCTGGAACTCCTTCGATGTCGCTTTCTTTAATGGGAATAAAAAATAAAAAAACGCACCGCTTGCTTGTTACAGGATCTTCCTCCGAGCCATTTTAACATGTTTGGGCTGTTAAAAGGAGTTCCTGAGAGGCCGCAGGAAGTAAAGAAATATATATAAATAAACAGAGTCAAAAGTCTTGCTTTGACTTGAACACCCCTCGTATATAACGCATATATATAGGTATGTTTTAACATTTATCCGAAGGTGTGTGTGGTGTTATGAAGTTATGGACATGTTTGTCCAGCACATCCCACAGATGATTGATCAGACGGAGATCAGAATTGAGCTTTCGGAAGCTGAAGAATTAATTGTCATGTTCCTCAAAATGTTCTCGAACGGAGTGTGCAGTGTGTCAGGGCGCGTTAACCTTCTGAACGAGGACACTGCCACCAGGGAACGCTGTCTCCGTGAGAAGGTGCCTGTAACCGTGTTCAGGTAGGTGGTATAGGGTTGGCAGGTCCCTCAACCAGAGCATCACACTGTCGCCGTCGGCTCGCCTCCTACCCGTCGTGCATCCCCGTGCCAACTCTCTCCCAAATGCACCCGGATGAGAAAAACTCGACCCTTCGGACCGGGCCGGTCCAGTTCTGGTGCTCATGAGTCCGTTGTAGGTGTTTTGGTGGACGACACGGGTCAGTGCGGGCACCCGGGTCGCTCTGCAGCTACACAGCTCCATACATAATTCCCGTGTCCCGACTCGTTTCTGTCAGATCCAGCCTTCACTTCCCCAGCAGGTTGTGCTGCAGTAGCTCTCCCTCTGCAGGATCGGATCAGACGGACCAGCCTTCACTCCTCACGTGCATCACTGACCCCTGTCCGCCCATGGCCCTGTCACCGGCTCACCGCTTCCTTGGAGCACTTTTTGGTAGATCCTTTCCCCCTGCGGACCGACCACATCAAAACAAGACCTGCAGTTTCGGAGTCGCTCTGTCGTACCCAGTCGTCTAGACGTCACAATACGTCCCCAAGTCACTCAGATTCTTTTTTTCCTGTTTCGAACACATCAGTTGCAAGAAGCGAGTTTTTCACTTTGCTGTACCGTATACCCCTCTCCCCCCCTTTGAAAAATGTTATTTTAGTGAGATAATCAATGTTATTCCCTTCACCTGTCCCTGAGTTTAATGTTGATGTCTGAGACGTGTATACAGTAGACTCACGTAGTAAGTGTGTGTGTATAGCACTTTGTGCTTTTGTGCGGCTTTAGATCAGTCAGCGCTATTTAAAGCCGGAGGAAAGTACAGACGTACATGTCTCTGTAGACACTTCCTTTAAAACGTTTTTTCTCTCTCTCTCTCTCTTTCTCTCTCTCTCTCTCTACACCTGTACCAAGGTCACTGGTTGATAGCATTATTAATACCAGCTATTTATATACGTCTGCTGATATATGGATTAATCATTACTGCGCTATTCAAACAGGTCATGGTAGTACTCTGTACACGTTTCAGCATTAAAGCCACTCTCTCTCTCTCTCGCTCTCTCTCTTACTGAAGGATAAAACAGAACCTTTAAAAAAAAAAGAAGAGCTTTTTATATAAATTCCTCATTAAAGCAGTGAACACACTGTACAGTCTACAGGCTCATTGCAATTCACTTTATTTCCTTCTACAACATCGGTTTATTAGTCGTTATAAAATTACCCATACAATTTGTTTTGTTTTTCGTTGTTTTTGGTTGATGCCACACCTAGGCTTCATGCACGAACGAGGAGCGGTAACCATAAAAGCTGTTTGGCATTAACGACTTTTTGGACATGGTGTTTGTTTAGAAACGTGTAACGCCATTAAAGTCAGTGTGTGCAGCTGAAACGACTCCACCCGCCTCCTTTTAATTGATTACGTAGGACAAACAAATATATACACACAGTATATACACACAGTACTTATATATTTATGCACTCTAAATATGCACTCAGGTTAGTGGCATGTTTTGTTCTTTTTTTTTTATTTTATTTGCATTCCTTAAATAAGAATCGAATTTGAATACCGGTAAGTGCGCTCGCTGTCGGCCAAATTACTTGGAAACACCTCGGGCGTGATTGAGAGTCAGAGCTGGAGAGGATTTTAGGATGTTTATTGGATAAAAAGTAGAGAATTATTACTCCTCCAAGGCTCACGAATTAAACAAACAAAAAACAAAACAAAACAAAACAAAACAATATATATATATATATATATATATATATATATATATATATAATATATATATAAAATTTTCTTTAGACCAGGAAATTTTAAAAAACTTATTAAATGTAAGAAAACAAAATGTTAGAATATAATTTTTCATGCTGAAGGATGTGTATCAATCATCTCGTCCCCTGTGTGTGTGTGTGTGTGTGTGTGTGTGTGTGTGTGTGTGTGTATCTTTGTAAAAAAGCAGATACACAGTAACTGAACTTCTACAATTGTTCTAAAAATATTTTTAAAATGACATAAAAAAAGAGAGATCTAATAATTTAATTTCCTGTCATGTGATAAGGCCAACCAGCTGCGAGCACTTCCTGGAAATCAAGTTCATCTGAAATACAAAAGTAAAAATGCAATACATCTAAGATATCATTCAGAGAGTTGTTGGGACGAGGAACAAGGCAATGTGGCGCAAAGAAAACCGTGTGACGTTTGAGTTCGAGTTTATATTAACGTTCTTTCATCGTAAAAAAATTTTTTTCATTAAGGTGGGACTTTTTTAAAAACTAAACATACAGCAATTTCAGTAATGGAACCGTTGGTGAAGATTCTGCCTAATAAAGATAAGAGAAATAAGTACAAATGTTTAAGTCTAAACAGCACTAAAATGTACCTCAGGACGGGAAAGAAATCGATCCGGTTCAATTCAGTCCATGTCCTGTCCCGCCACACTCAATCCACAATCTGTTTATAACAATCAGTTTTTCATTTATCTACAGTAATTTTCCATTTGAGGTGGTAAAAGGATGCCATTCCTGTAGAATCCTGAAGGTGATTAGCATTAAGCACAGCATCCCGTGTGGGAGGATTGCTAGTAGGCTAATAATTTGTGAGGTTTGTCTAGCATTGAAACGAAATCTGAGGTAAAAATGAATAATATAAGAATTTGAATATTAGTAAAGTCGTGATCCATAGATTTTGTTCGAATTCTAAACAAACTTCATGATTAAATAATCCGCTCTTACCACACAGGAGGCTGTGCTGCCGGATAGCGCGCAAACAGTTTAGCGATAGAGACCTTAAACACAATGTGGCGAGACATGAAGCTCTCTACTTCATCTCTGGTAAACCGGGAAGCTTTTAGTCAGGATTAAATTTTTTAATTTACATTCAATCACCTGAAATTTCTAAATTTTAATTAAACAGTAAGATTTAAAATATATATATTGATTATAGATAAAAACAATTTGGTTGAGTTATTTGGAGCTCTTTACTGTTTATTAACTATTACTTTAATGTAATTCATATACTTTATTATTCGTCTCTGTAACCTCTCACATCAATCGTTTGTTACAACTTTTTGAAATTTGGAGGAAATTTCCGTCCTAGGTTTGTTCATTTGCCAGTTCCTTCCTGCTACCTAGCTTCCACGCTTCCTCCGTGACACTCTAGCACACCCAGAGGAAAGCGCTATCCGCACTCTTCCACATACAGAGGCAAATGTATTCCTCTCGTCCATCATCAGGACTCAAACTCCATGTCAGATCTCGATGTGGTACTTCACATCATCATCATCATCATCATGGTGGAGCGTCTTTGATGAGCCTCTCGTTTGAAACAGAACAGCTCTCACTCGGCGCTCCAGCCGTTCTTAACACTTCTCCAAGCCCAGTGCTTTCTCACGGCTTCACCTTTTTCTGAAAGAGTTCCTCATTTCACGTTTCAGTAGTGCACTACATCTCATCGAGTTAGTCAGCGCGGACGCTAAGAGTGGGCTCGTCACATGGCATGAACTGAAAGGTAAATTCCTGGGTATCTGTGAGTGCGCTGTAGAATTTGAATCTTCAATACGAAGTATTGCAAAGTAATTGCACTTCACTAAACTCTCACTAGAGCAGTATAGACTGATGGAAACTCTTGAATGGTTACTGCATCACCACACTCTGGGAGTGATGCAGTGTGCAAATGAGCTCTGGACCAAACCAGCGCTTGTAGATTTTTATTTAGTTTTTTAGTTTTTAGTCGCTGTTTTTGATCAATTGAAACGTTAAAGTTTCAAAAATAATTCAGACGACTCAGTGATTCGGTTTAATTCTGTATTTTCCCTCAATTTTCTATACTGTATATTTCGCTAAATAATTTCCTTCTAAACTATACAGTAAACACCTGCAGTTTATACAGTCATGTTGGAGACACTGGTACTGGTTTGGGGTTGTTTTTCAGGAGTTGGGCTTGACCCCTTACTTCCAGTGAAAGGAACTCTTAATGCTTCAGCATACCAAGACATTTTGGACAATTTCATGCTCCCAGCTTTGTGGGGACGGTTTGGGGACGGGCCCTTCCTGTTCCAACATGACCGCACACCAGTGCATAAAGACATGAATGAGCGAGTTTGGTGTGGAAGAACCTGACTGGCCTGCAAGACTCTTTAAAATTAGAGCGGAGACTGCGAGCCAGGCCTTCTCATCCAACATCAGTGTTTGACCTCTCAGATGTGCTTCTGGAAGAACGGTCAAAAATTCCCATGAACACCCTCCTAAATCTTGTGGAAAGCCTTCACGGAAGAGTTGAAGCTGTTACAGCTGTAAAGGAGGCGGGGCCAACATCATATTAAACACCCTATGGATTAACAATTGGATGTTACTCAAGTTCATATGCATGTGAAGGAAGGCGAGCCAGTACTTTTGGCAGTATAGTGTAGATATAGATTTTTAAGTTAGGTAAAGTGACGTTCTGGGCAGGGCAGGATGGCAGACTGATCTACTGCAGAGCCCGGATCAGGGACCGCCACAGGTTGGACACTGGATGTCTCCTTCTCGTCTTCTGGCCTGTGTGTGGACTAAATTAGTGTAGTCAAGTGAAAAGCAACAACAACAATAACACTCTATAACTCTTAAAAATAAAAACAACTTGAACTATGAGTACAAAGAAAGATCAAACATTCTTTAGATGATGCCCAGCAAAAAGTGACGTCAAGACACCTGGAATCTAAACCTGGAACTTAAATACACAAAGAACTAAACTATGTGAACATCATGAGGCACAAACTCAAACATGTGCCTGTGTTTACTGTCACGTGACTCGCGGGGCTGATGGGCGATCCCGAGGGAGTGTCATTAACGTGTAACGGGTCCACCTGCGTTATCGTTCCGAGCCACCGTCCAGGCACTTAACGAGGATGTGGAGCAATCGAGGAAAAAATAAATAAAAATTTTTTTAAAAATCTGATACAAATTTGTGTCACACTTTTAGGATTTGCATTTGACTCACTGCCGGCTCTTGCACGGCTCGTGTTAGCGTTGTTCAGGTTTGTCAGTCTGTGCTCAATGACATTTTTAATTAACTGTAAAGGACAAAAAAAACATAATTATTTACTGACATTAATCACAAAAGCGTGATTGAAAATCTTTGCTGTATCCTGTACGGAGATTGTATTCATTTCATGGATTTCTGTGCGTAACCTTGCGCACATTCACAAGTACAGCCTCGATCGGCACAGCCTTGATGTTTCTCACCGCTCACGTTAGCAGGTGCGTGTCATTGTGCATGAAATAGATGTAAAGTATTTGGAAACGATGTGAGTGCTCAAGCCTGAAATGGATGAGAAAGCCCTTTTATGACCAACACGTACACTAAATAAGGCCGTACACCGAGCCCTAAGGAGAAGTCTGGCCTGAGAAATGCACTGAACAAACAAGTGTGCTGTTTACAGAGGGGGAAGAAAGGGCTGATTCAATCAGTAGAAAAAAAGACAGGAATATGGATATGAATATCCGCGCGTGTGCTTTATATCGTTATTTGTGTCGAAGCGTAACTTTAGAGAGCTTCATTGTTCTGTTTTGTTTGTGATCTAGAAAAAAAAAAGATATAGAATGAAAGCGACAGCGGAAAAAAAAAACATTTTGCAGATGAAGAGACGCTTTTATATTTTTGTGTTAGGAGTGACTTTATTACAGTTCTGAGTTCGGAGTTACACTCATGCTGGACGGTTTGTGAAATGTATCGTATCGCGGTCCAATGTTCTGTGATACGCACAAGGAAGATGTGTAGTGACAAACCGACAGCAGGTGAGAAGCGCAGCATCGATTCCAGAATGAATAAAGAATGAATGATCAATCAACACAACAACAAAAAGCCATATGTGTGGAGTCAGATTCGTCAGGTAGTTCAGTCGATTCAGTGATGTAGACCCAGTCTTTTGTTTTAGTGATACACTGACATTTTTAAATTTCGATTTATTTGCGTCTGAGGTGGTAAAATGCAAACGCCATTCCTCTGTAATCCCCACAGGTGGCGCACTCTAAACTACTCACAGACACAGCTCAGCATCTCCGTCTCCATGAGCCAGTTTAGTTATTTTATATTTTAAATGGATATGTCTGAGTGTCATGACCCAACTGTATATTACATCATGACGTGAGTGTGTGTGTGTGTGTGTGTGTGTGTGTGTGTGTAGAGAAGTGATATGGGTTTAGTGCTTCTAGTCGTAGCCTAGTATTGTTGTTAAAGAAAACAATATCACCGTCTGTATCAGTTCGTACCGCAGGGCTTAGCGCCGGTTCCCTGGATAACGCCAGATTGCACCGCTTATAATAAACGCTAATTTGTCTCAACTCACTCGCGAAAAAAGAGCTTTATCAGAAAATAAATCATCAGCCCAGTGCTATAGGAATTTGAAACGTATGTGTGTGTGTGTGTGTGTGTGTGTGTGTGTGTGTGTGTGTGTGTGTGTTATATCTGAGAGGAGTGAGGATCCTGAGATATTCTAAACCTCGTTCCAGAAGTGACCTTCACAGGTTTAATTGAATGTCAAGGCCAGGTTTGCGCCGCGTGTCGCAGGAGCGCATGATGCGACCATGATGAAACCGGCAGCGCTGAAACCGAGCGCCGAGCCCAGAAACAGAGCAGGATATCACTGCATTCTCCACCTCGCTGCCCTGCCGAGCGCCGCGAGAGGGATCAGACGCAACCGCGCGTCAGGCCTCGAATCTTCTGACGTGATTTAGAGGGCATCGTCCTTCCCGTACGATGTGTTCGTGGTTTCCTTTCCGAGTGCGACGCACTGACCATTAAAATACGTCGAGTTGCAGAACAGAAACGTTCGGGTTATTTTATTTTATAGATTACTATGTTTGAGTTTCAACGATATATTTTTTCAGTGCCTTGGGGGTGGAGTTAAATACGAGTAATGTTCATTACTATACATATACTCAGATTGATCAATTTGTCTGCAGATCGATACAGATTTATACTGAGCTGTTGCGCATTATTTCTCAGACTGAACTGTTAAACAGAATTTTACACAGATCGTTTTAAATTGTTTGTGTAGATCAAACTGTTCATGTGTAAAAAAAAAAAAAAGAAACTTTGTTGAAAAGTTGTTGTCAAACCGACTCGTCCTTGTGGTTAAAGTAGAACAATCAGTAGAATCAATAATAAAAGTAGTTTTGTGTACAAAGCCTTTGTGTTAACAAATTCACGACGGATTAATAGAATAGTGTAATGTTTGTTTGTAGGTTATATACTGTATGATAAGTCACATGCTAATATTTCAGCTTTTATTATGGCGCACTGTCTGGTGTCCAGTCCATGAACTGCTCGCAGAGACGCTCCGTCACACTCTGAATCCTGGAATACGGCGCGTGCCATCAGGGAAGAAAACCTCCATAGATGTGATGTCCTGGTGATTCAGTACGTTCAAGTGGTCAGCTGACTTCATTTTATTTCCACATAACGTTGCTGAGTCTCGACCTGAGCGACTGAAGCAACCTCAGATCATAACACTGTCTCCAGAGGCTTGTACAGTGGACATGATGGGTGCATCGCTTCATGAGCTTCCCTTCTTGACACGCCCCTCACTCTGGAATAGTCTCAATCTGGACTCATCAGGTCACATGACCTTTTTCCATCACTCCAAAGTCCAGTCTTTATTCTCCCTAACAAACTGAAGGCTTTTTTCTGATGAGTCTCACTAACGAGTGCTTTTCTTATGGACACACAGCTGTTGAGTGCCAACACTGAGTCCTGTGAGTTCTCATCACGCTACCATGCGACTCCACCAGGTGTTTAAGTGATCTCACATCTCGTTCATTTAGGATGTTTGTTCTCGCGTGAAGTTTCAGACTCGGCTCAGTCCTTCCAGGGTTTAATAACGTGTTGCACGGCTCTTAACCCAATCCAAGTCATTATAATATTGCCTTTGCTTGTTTTTTGTTTGTTTGTTTGTTATGAATCTCACCATAAACATTTCCTTTGCCCTGTTTCCCAATGACCTGACGTGGCCCCCAAAAGATGAAGATGTTTGTCGGTTAACTATCTGCAAGTCCGATTGATTATTATTTTTTTTTATTTTTTGGAAACCAAGTCCAGACCCCGCGCCTGCGAACCTGTTTGTGTAATTTGTATACGCAGAGAAGATAGCAGAGGGTTTGTGGTGTGTGTGTGTGTGTGTGTGTGTGTATGTGTGGGGTTGGGTTTTTGGTTAAGCTTCACCTCGTGAGAACCGAGACAAGCAAACAAGAGGTTGTAGTTTAAATCCACCGTGATGAACATGTTGTAAACCGATAGAACGTGCTGAATGAGACCCACACGGCGGTGTGGATAGAAACGCCTGGAGTTTGGAGTGAACCGAGTGAACCCACTGCTGGAATGAAACACATACTTGATACTGATTCTGTTTTGAAGTAGAATTTTTTTTTTTTTTTTAACCCAAGCCCAAGGCTTAATCAGCGGACGGAAACCTGGATCGGTGTTGTACTTAAATGAATGCATGTTTTGTTTGTGTTATGTATTTTTCCATTGTGCTGGTATGTTCTCCTCACCGAGCTCCAAAATTCCCAGCATGCCTGTGGAACGTGGGCCGATAACTCTGTATAATCTGGCATTGTTTTTTTTTTTGTTTTTGTTTTTTGATTAACGTAATCATCATCATTAAATTTTATTTTTCCTCATCAGTACGTGAGGTATGAGCTCCGGCAGAACCCGGCACCATTTATGCAAATCCAGTTTGCGCAACACCCTGTTTCAACACTGCGATTATGATTCAGTTTGGCTTGCTTCGAGGTGACACCATGGGCACACATTTCTTTTTTTTTTTTTTTTTGGTGTTGCTCTTTGTTTGGTGTGGCGGATCAGTAGGAGGAGTCACGCCGCTTATACGTTCCCAGGACAAGCCGTTTAACCGCTTTCATGGGAATTTCGTAAACAATTTAATCGTGTGAAAGGTCATATGTTTAAAAAAAAAAAAAAAAAAAACACATCACACCTTGATTGCAAAAGTGTAAAAGTGGCACTCTGAGTGTGCTTACTCGCCAAATCTCGCTTTACAGACCGGTGCACGCCGCGTGTAAAGACAGACGCAGGAGACTTGTTCAGGCACTGACGCTTTTTAAATATATTATTAAAAACATTTTTTTTTTTTTTCACATTGTATCACAATGAAACAATTTCCGCACTGTTCTGTGGTTAGTTAAGGACGACTTTTCAGAAGGAACGCCATCACACACACATTTCTGTATTCTGAAGTGAAGTGATGGCGGTCTCTGTTTAAAACCAGCAGTGTGTGTGTGTGTGTGTGTGTGTGTGTGTGTGTGTGTGTGTATAAACACATGCCGTATGTGGATATTAACAGCGTGTGATGTTCACAGTGACAGATCTGGATTGGCCGAAGAGAACGCACTCGGAGGAGCATCAGATGTGATCTGCGCAGCCGAGGGACACTGGAGAGGAAGTGTGTTCTCCATCCGAGAGTGAGAGGTAAGCTTGGCGTTCTCTTCCTCCTCATCTTCTTCTTCTCCTCTTTATTATTATTATTATTATTGAGTTGAGATTTTGGGATTACCCAACACTCCACGGGGGCAGCGTCCCGGCCCGCTCTCCGGATCATGCGCCGTGTGGCCGGACGACCCGCTAAACCCCAGAAAGGGAGCTCCGGCTCGCTAAGCCCTGTGCACAAGCGTTAAAAGTTAAAGCTGTTTATGCCGCCCTGATGGCTAACAGCTACTCAGCAGTGGCGTGTCAAATGCAAATCACTCCTAATCTGTCCGCACTCGTGTGGTTTGAGGTCACCCAGTGATTTATCATCCGAATTGTTTATATTTTCTTCACCTTCCCCGACTTCCCCTCTCTCTGCTGCCCCCTGCGTCGTGAACGTGTGTGTGTGTGAGAGAGAGAGAGCGAGAGCTATTTTAGACTCGGCATGTGGATCATCTGATGCAACACGAAAAAATCCTACCCAGAATGCTTTTACAGAGCTCTGATCTGGGATCAGACGGAGCAGCTCGGTCCCGGATCAAACGGGGGAGAAGAGCATCGGGCCGATCCTGGACCAGTCCGAAAAGGACAAGTGATCCAGTTCCAGATCAGTTTCAAAGACGAAGCCATCCTGGTTCTGGATGAGTCAGAAAAGCACGGATCCAACCTCGGACCGGTCCAGAAACCCTCGTGATCCGATCCCAGATCAGTCTACAAAGCTTCTGAGATTCATTCTAAAAAAGCTTGAAGTGATTAAAATAAAAACAAAAAACATAATAATAATGATAATAACTTGGTTATCCGTCCACGTAAAAAAATTTTTTTACTAAAAATGTTCACGATGCCATTTTAAACGAGCTCCATCTCAGATCAAAGACAAAGGGCTTTTATCTGCCAGCTCTCTAAAAGCCACATGAGTCCGCAGGAATCCTGTCCCACCGCGGCGTGAGAGGCTGTGAGATCTGATCCCGGATCAGTCCCGAAGGCCGACTCCGTGCTCAGGTGTACGTTACCTGTCGCCGTTGCGTAACCCTCGAGGAACACAATGAGTCCTTTCTGCTCCTCTGTAGAAGAGCGTGTTTGTCAGCCGTACAGCTGTTGCAGATTTATGCTAATTTGCGCGCGGTCCTGGTATTCATCGTAGCTGAGCTCCAGATCTGTTCCTAAACGTCCTGCTGTAACTGATTCATAAAACCTGGAGATCTGCGGCGTGTCGCGCTGAGCTGTTTTCTCATTTTCTAGATGGTTTAAGGGGAAAAAAAAAAGAGAGAAAAAGACAATTTCCCAATTGGGTTTGCGCGACTCTTCTCTAAGGGCCGAGTGTGTGAGTGCGTGGAGTTTTGGCATTGTAGCTCCTCTCCAGAGTTTTGCATTTGCAGAGGAATTCTCTTTACACACTGTGGCATTGTTCTTACACACGCGATTCACCGTGTTTCTCTGAATTGGGCAGCGCAGTGTTTTTCCATCATGGCTCATGTGGTCGGGGGTCTCATTCAGAGCACTGCGTGTGTGTGTGTGTGTGTGTGTGTGCGCGCGCGCGCGCGTGTGTGTGTGTGTGTATGTGCGCGTACGCATATGTGATATGGCAGTGGCTTTAAACTAGAGCTCTTAATATAGGCACTGACTATAGCACGCCGTCTGGCTCCTCGATAAGGCTGCACGGCTTACACACACTCACACACACGCACACACACACTCCGCTCCACGGCACACACTCGTCTCCCGTCGAGCAACAGCTGAGACTATTAAGCAGGGGAAGCACTCTACGGAAAAGCCCATCGCGGCAGACATTTGCGTGCGCGCACGCGTACGCGTTTGACCCTCACATGGCCCTCCCGCTCGTGTGTGTGTGAATGTCAGAGCATGCGGCGGGCCTTGGCTCAAGCTCCAGGCGACTGTATATCGTTCCTGTTCACCTCAGATGACTCACATACAGCGCGCGCGCGAGAGAGAGGCGGGCGCGCACACACACACACACACACACACACACATATATATATATATATATATACATACACACTCTATCTTCCTCACACACTCTTACCAGGAAACCAGTCTCAGTGTCACGTTTACATCTGACCCCGCACCACGTGAACGCTCACCTCAGACAAGTCACCGGTGCGGGCCGCGACCCCGAGCGACTCTTTAAGATGGAACGTACAGTATGAGACATGAGGTGGTAATGAGTCTCACTCATCCCATGGAGTGCAGCAGCGCACACGTAGCTCTGCGGTTTTCTTCCATGCACGGACCTGCGGTGCTCCTGCGATTTTATCACTCCGCCGCGGGTTTTGTTCATTGTTTTCTGTTCCGTAAACAGTCGGAGCGTGCGCTAGACGATCGACAACCACGTCTCACACACACACTGCTTGACGCTGAACAGGATCGAGGCCACGCACGTCTGGGACTCTGAATCCCAAGAAAATAATAATAATAATAATAATAATAATTGTGTGAATGGGATTGTGTCTCGGCTCAGGGACATCCGGTGGTGAGAGGGGGACGAGAGAGCGACTGTCACTGGTTAGCGCTAGTCCTGCCGCTCGGTCACGCGGCATTGAGTTTCTGTTCTCAACAATGTAAAGGAAAAGTCATTACATTTATAAGTGACATGAAACAAGAAACTCTGTGTGTGTGTGTTGTGGGAGATTTTTTCAGGGAGTTTCTACCTGACGAGGAAAATGATTCAGTTACAGGTGGTTTAGTTCCTTATATATATCTAAAAGAAAGACAGGATATGTCCAGGAGAGGTCCGTTTTGTTTTATTTTTGTCCCGGATGAAGCAAACTCTCTGGACGAACAGCCGAGGTGAAGAGCGTCGCAGCGCGAGCGTAAAAACGGGCCCATGTCTAACCGCGCCCTGCCGCGGTCGGGTTCCCGAACTAAGTTTCTGAGCGAGGAGATCCGACGGCACAAAGCTGGCTCTATAAAGTGCGTAAGTGCAGCACGCATTGTTGAATATAAACAGGACAGCCGCGCCGTGTTTGGCCTAAACACTGGGCCGCGAGTCGCGTTTCCATTGAAACGGCGCGCAGATGGCGGGGACGAGCTGCCAGCAGGATTTTTGCATGAACACAGAGATAAAAACCTGTCAGGCAGTTGATGGTTAATAACCAAATTTCTTTACCAAACATATTTTGTTTAGGCAAAGAGACAGGGTGCGCAGGCAGGCGGCGCGTCGGCCCTTTAAATCCATACGCGAGCAAGCAGCCGTTTCACCCCGCGTGAGAAATGTATCTTGGATTCTAATAGGGAAGTTGTGCGTTTGCCAAGGTACATGCGTGTCCTCAGCTAACCCCGGCACCCATATGGTGCTCGGCAGAGTCCACGTGAGGATCACTGTGAGTTTCTGGAGGGAAAAATATCTGGAAGTGGTTTGTAAAAGAGAGATGAAAAAATAAAACAGAGGTAGGCGAAGCATTCTCTCTGGCAGCAGTGCCAAGTTTACTTCTGATTTGTTTACAGCCGTGCTCTCGCTCTCTCTCTCTGTGTGTGTGTGTGTGTGTGTGTGTGTGTGTGTGTGTGTGTGTGTGTGTGAGTGTGTGTAAGAGAGAGAAACGGGACCTGGGTCGGTTAGAGGAGGGAGCTGCACTCGCTCTCGGCACAAAGACACACACTGTCCTCCATTTTGGAGACGAGGGCAGCCTGCAACTCATCTGCTGTTCAGAGTCGCGGAAGAATCCCCGGGCACGCCGCGTGCGAAACGGCAGAAAATAAAGAGAGAGAGAGAGAGAGAGGGGAGAAACGTACAAAATAACAAAGAACGTTAACAGGTCGTTAGCGTGCGCCCGTGGCTCCGGAGCGTCCTGGCACTGGGCCGCGGGCGGTGGCAGGTAGAAGCTGGCGTGAGCCGCGTGCTCTGTGGGAAGCGGCTCGGAGTAGTTTGGACTCTGCTTTCTCACACACTTCACCACGCAGAGGCAACCGAGCGCACTTCATCAGCAGGAAGCGTCTGATAAAGTTCCAGACCATAAAGCAGATTATTTAGTAACCACACACACACACAGAGACACACACACACACACACGGCCCAGCTCCCACTTAGTATTTAGCTAATATTTGAAGGTTTTTTATGCCTTGCGTTTATCTTTATCAGTGTAGCGACACGTCTTTTAACGCTCGGTAGTGAAAGGTTGAATTAAAAATAAAAAAGAAGCTCCGAGTGCGACTTCGCTCCTTTACACCGAGGCACGGGGCGCTGTGCTTTAGTGCGCCGTCTCGTAAAAGAGTCATCTGATTCTGGAAGATTTATTACTCTCTCTCTCTCTCTCTCTCTCTCCGTTCTTCTCTTCGTTTCGAGCGAACGTCACATTCCGCTTTTCATTTGATCGATATCTTCAGCGTCCCGATCTTTAATATCGGAGTGGCCCAGATGTCCTTTAGTGTGTATTATATGGATACGGAGTGGTTTATGAGTGTGGGTGTGGGTGTGTATATGAAGAGGGCCGGTTTGAGGGAGCCAGGCCGGATCGAGTGTGTGTGTGTGTGTATCCAGCCAGCTGCAGGAGAGAGGAGACATTTTGTTGTCTTTCGCAGAGCGAGGGAGCGAGAGAGGTGCACCGACCTGTTGCCAGGACAAATGGTGTTGCCAAGACAATTTGGCAGAGATGTGTGGGTTTTTTTCTCTCCCTCTCTCCCTCCCTCCCTCCTCGGTTTTCACCCCTCCCTCCCTCGCTCTCGCTCTCGTTCTGTTTTTTCACTGACTGATGACGGCAGCTGCTTGGTGAACACCCAGCATATGGGCCGATGTTTATATACTATTAACGAGCGTGTACTACGGCCCGGCTTTCATCTCCTTCACTCCTGCACGCTCACTCTTTTCCTCACATGGAAATATCTATATATGTGTGTGTGTGTGTGTGTGTGTGTGTATATTTAGAAAGGAATTCCAGGAATGTCGACATTGTTTATCAGTCCGTAGCGTTTTTTTAGTACGGTCACGCGGGTTTAACCTCACGCCCGTCTCCTAAACCTCGCCTTTCCTCCACTGCGTCCTCGTCCTTTCCTCCTCCCGTTTACCGTGGCTCGGGTCGTCCGGTCCGTTAACGTCAGCAGATTTCTGTTATCAGGGTCGAAAGGAAGAGTGCGGCGCGTGCAGCGTCCGTCCCTGACGACATTTGGATCATACAGAACAGAAACACTTTGTTTTGCAGTAAACATTTTCAGCTCAGGATCGGGCAGTACAGAGAGACGTGTCCTCTTTTATCAGCACTAAATACGCAACATGATGAACTGAACTTTCGTTCGATACAAACACGACCGAGGGGAGAAATGTAAAAGTGTGTCACAAGGAAAGAAATAGCTCAGATACACAGGATCACGTGACGTATGTGACATCACTCCCGTCCTCAAGTAGGGACAAAATGGACCTTTCTGTGCTGCTGGACTTGTAAGAATATAAGATTACAACCTCACCTTTTTAAAAACCTCAAACCTTATTGGAAAACAAACAAACGAGTTCTGGTTCTACCCCAATGTTCGTCTCCACAGGCACAAACGCTCAAATCGAGTCCTCTGACTTGGTGACGCTCGTGTACACGCCAGGGACGCTCGATTATGGGGAGAGAAAAAACATCATCAAATTATTGACGATGATATCGAGATCACGATGATCACCATGATTATTCATCGAGTTTGGAAGTACGGATCAGGTCAGGGGTAGCTCAGTGGTTTATGCATTGGACTACGTTTCGGAAGGTTCCAGGTTCAAACCCCACGTCCACCATGTTGTCCCTTGAGCGAGGCCCTTAACCATCAACTGCTCAGATATATAATGAGATAAAAATGGAAGTCGCTCTGGATAAGGGCGTGGGCCAGCGTGGTGAAGGTAGCGGTGGTGGTTAAGGGATCTTAGCCTGATAGCTCCTGCCCGAGTGTCACTCACACACTACAGGCAATTAGGAGTCTAATCCCCTTGTCTTTGAACTGTGGGAGGAAACTGGAGTACCCGGAGGAAACCCACCAAGCACGGGGAGAACAGGCAAACTACCCACACACACACACACACACACACAGACCCAGAGACGGGAATGGAACCCGGACAGGGCTAACCAAGAAGCCACCAGTCAGTAAGAGGACGATCGTTGTTCCCAAATTGCCCGTGTTTGGTGAATGAGTGTGTGTATGTGTGTGTGTGTGTGTGCGTGTCCAGGGTGTACACCTCCTCGTACCCCAAAGTCTCCTGGGATCGGCTCCAATCGCCAACCCCAAACCAGCCCCCTCCCTCCCCCCGTATACGGGATAAGTGCTATAATAAAAGACGAGCGCTGAGCAGTCCTGATGCTCTTCCACGCAGACGTGTGATGTTTTTCTCTGCTTTTGTGGAGCTTCATTCAATCTTCTGTTGTTTGGTTTGTTTGGTTTAATAGTCTCCTGAAGGCTGAAATTTAAAACTAAATTATTAGAAGGACAAATGGCTCCGGGTCCACATCCAGGCCTGGACACAGCGATGTTTACCGCTCCGGAAACATGGCGGTGCGCGGCTATAGACGTCTGATTAAACGTTTAAAAGATCTCCACTTTGTAATTTCTTTTCTTTTTCCTCCTTTCAGACCTTTAATTAGCTTGTTCGATAAAGGAAACAATAAGCATCAGTGTGTTTCTGCGAAGCTTTGTCCCGACACGTCATCCTCGCAGCGCTGTCATTAATCGCAGAAGGTCAGGTTTCTTTTTCGGCCAGATTGAGAATTATTCATCGGGATTACGAGCAAAACAACGCCTTTGTTCAGCCGAGCGCTTAAAACTTCACGAGCAGCCAAGGCTGTCTGTACAGCGTCTTCTGTTTCCAACTTAACCACACACACACACACACACACACACACACACGCTCTCTCTCTCTCTCTCTCCTACACACACACACAGACAGGTATGAACGTGCTTCTTTGCCATATGCATACAGTCAAATTCTCAGACACATTTCAGGACAAAAAAAAAAAAGATAGATTGACCTTGGTCTCAACGAAGGTCAATCATTTTCACGGGACTGTAATCATCTTATGGCGCGTGTAGAAATCTCCTCATTCAGCTCTTCCTGTTCTCTTTTGTTACGTTGAGAGTTTCTTTATGAACTGGGCCAGTTATACAACATGCTGCTGATGTAACACTATAAAACATTAAAGCAACAGGCAGCGTGTGTGTGTGTGTGTGTGTGTGTGTGTGTGTGTGTGTGTGTGTGTGTGTGCGCGTGTGTTTGGCTCGCCGTAGACAGCTTTTTCTCCCGTTTATGATTCTGCAGTTTACTTTCTGAAACTGTCACTCCTCACACACAGACATGTGACCCGCGCGGCTCCCTGACGCGCCGCGTGCGCTTCCTGTCCTGTCCGGCTTGCCGTAGCTCGAGGGTTTTTCCCAAACTGTGATGTCGAATCAGTTCAAGATTTTAGTTACTCATCCACGTGTCACTGTGTTACCTGCTACCTGGTTCAGCGCTGATGTCCCGCTCTATTTGTGTCCTGCTCGGCTTTCCATTGTCCCGCCATACTGACAGTCGGTACCACCGGTTTGAACCAGAATTTAAGCCCAAAGACTAGCAGTACATCTGCGTGGCTTGTCGTACCTGCAGTAAACAGCTGTATATTTCTGTAACAGCTGGATGCAATAAAACATAAGAGACGGAAAAATGTTTTTAACTGTACAGGTTACAGAAGATGAGTTTGTTCTTAAAATTATGATTTACATTTTTGGAACACAATCAGTTTATATTACGGTACTTGTGCATTTGGTCGGTTTATGTTATGGTACTTGTGCATTCGGTCGGTTTGGTGACTGGGGAGTTGAGGCCAATAGACAACCGAGCAGTTTGTCTGCAGAGGACAAGCTCACATCTGGTGTGAGATGCGCGCTCATATACGTTCACATGACACTTCTTCAACATCCTGTTCACACCAACACAATACACAATACATGTGTTCTGTTTCCCACAAGACACGACGCTCCCATACATGTCCATCCTATGGTTAAAGGAAACATCACTCACATAATTGGCATCTTGTCCATGCACTCCCGTCCTGCAGCCTTATTTCTTCTACCTTATTTTGCAGGTAGACTTTTTTCACTTCTTAATTTTGCTGTACACATGCGTTTGGCTTATTTATTTTACAGTAGATTTCTTTCCATTAATTTCTGTATTTTACAGTAGATGTGCTCTTGGCCTATTTATTTTACAGTGGATGTGCAACTGTCTTGTTTATGTTACAGTAATTGTTCTGTTAGCTGTTGTAGTTTTAACGACGACTAACCAAAGATGCAAAGATCAATTTGGAGACCAGGGATGTTGGAGCCAACAGACATGCACTTGGCCTGTTTATTTTACAGTACACGTGTTTTGACCTGTTTATTTTACAGTACACGTGTTTTGACCTGTTTATTTTACAGTACACGTGTTTTGACCTGTTTATTTTACAGTAGACATGCGTTTGTCCTGTTTATTTTACAGTATTGGCATCTGTACTGTTTATTTTACACTACGTGTGTTTATTACAGTAGACATGTTTTGTCCATTTTACTTTACAGTAGATGTGCATTTGGCCTGTTTATTTTACAGTACATGTGTTTTGACCTGTTTATTTTACAGTACACGTCTTTTGACCTCTTTACTTTACAGTAGACATGCGTTTGGCCTGTTTATTTTACAGTACACGCGTTTTGACCTGTTTATTTTACAGTACACGTCTTTTGACCTGT
Organism: Clarias magur; assembly: GCA_013621035.1. Lineage (NCBI taxonomy): Eukaryota > Metazoa > Chordata > Actinopteri > Siluriformes > Clariidae > Clarias > Clarias magur. The sequence continues at coordinate 5,987,761 of QNUK01000004.1, read as the reverse complement.
TTATTTTACAGTACACGTCTTTTGACCTTTTTACTTTACAGTAGACATGCGTTTGGCCTGTTTATTTTACAGTACACGCGTTTTGACCTGTTTATTTTACAGTACACATGCTTTTGTCCTGTTTATTTTACATACACGTCTTTTGACCTTTTTACTTTACAGTAGACGTGCGTTTGTCCTGTTTATTTTACAGTACACGTGCTTTTGACCTGTTTATTTTACAGTACACGTGCTTTTGACCTTTTTACTTTACAGTAGACATGCGTTTGGCCTGTTTATTTTACATACACGTCTTTTGACCTGTTTATTTTACAGTACATGTGTTTTGTCCATTTTACTTTACAGTAGACATGCGTTTGGCCTGTTTATTTTACAGTACACGTGTTTTGTCCTGTTTATTTTACAGTACATGTGTTTTGTCCATTTTACTTTACAGTAGACGTGCATTTGGCCTGTTTATTTTACATACACGTCTTTTGACCTGTTTATTTTACAGTACATGTGTTTTGACCTGTTTATTTTACAGTACATGTGTTTTGACCTGTTTATTTTACATACACGTCTTTTGACCTGTTTATTTTACAGTACATGTGTTTTGTCCTGTTTATTTTACAGTACATGTGTTTTGTCCTGTTTATTTTACAGTACATGTGTTTTGTCCATTTTACTTTACAGTAGACATGCGTTTGGCCTGTTTATTTTACAGTACACGTGTTTTGACCTGTTTATTTTACAGTACACGTCTTTTGACCTTTTTACTTTACAGTAGACGTGCATTTGGCCTGTTTATTTTATACACGTGTTTTGACCTGTTTATTTTACAGTACATGTGTTTTGACCTGTTTATTTTACAGTACACGTGTTTTGACCTGTTTATTTTGCAGTATATGTCTTTTGACCTTTTTACTTTACAGTAGACATGCGTTTGGCCTGTTTATTTTACATACACGTCTTTTGACCTGTTTATTTTACAGTACATGTGTTTTGTCCTGTTTATTTTACAGTACATGTGTTTTGTCCATTTTACTTTACAGTAGACGTGCATTTGGCCTGTTTATTTTACATACACGTCTTTTGACCTGTTTATTTTACAGTACATGTGTTTTGACCTGTTTATTTTACAGTACACGTCTTTTGACCTTTTTACTTTTACTGTTTATTTTACAGTACACGTGTTTTGACCTGTTTATTTTACAGTACACGTGTTTTGACCTGTTTATTTTGCAGTATACGTCTTTTGACCTGTTTATTTTTACAGTACACGTCTTTTGACCTGTTTATTTTTACAGTACATGTGTTTTGACCTGTTTATTTTACAGTACACACGTACGTGTTTTGACCTGTTTATTTTGCAGTATACGTCTTTTGACCTGTTTATTTTTACAGTACACGTGTTTTGACCTGTTTATTTTACAGTACACGTGTTTTGACCTGTTTATTTTGCAGTATACGTCTTTTGACCTGTTTATTTTTACAGTACACGTGTTTTGACCTGTTTATTTTACAGTACACGTGTTTTGACCTGTTTATTTTGCAGTATACGTCTTTTGACCTGTTTATTTTTACAGTACACGTGCTTTTGACCTGTTTATTTTACAGTAGATTTTTTTTTCACATTTATTTTACAGTACACATGCGTTTGCCCGGTTTATTTTAAAGTAGCTACTATTTTAGTTTTTAGGTTTATTTTACCGTAGGTGTGTGTTCAACCTGTTTATTTCATAGCAGACTGATGTGTGGTATTTTTACTTTATATCAGGTTTTTGGGGATTTTTTTACACTACATGAGCGTTTTTTTATTTAACAGAAGATTTTTTCATGTTTATTTTACAGTAGATTTTATTTTGTCATTTTACAGTAGCTATTATTTTAGCCTGATTATTTTACTGCAAATGTGTTTTTGTCCTGTTCATTTCACTGTAGAGTCTTTGCTTGGCCTCTTTGTTTTACAGTAGATTTTTTTGTCACATTTTTATTTTACAGTAGACATGCTTGACCTGTTTATTTTACAGCAGATGTGTTTGTTTTTTTTACTGTAGATCAGACTTAAAAAAAAAATTTTTTTTTTACACTTTTTGTTTTACAGCATATATTTTTGTTGGTCAGTTTTTTTTTACAGTACACATAGTACGGTGGCTGTGAAGTGCAAAACAAATTAACAAAACCGAAAACAAAATAACATTCAAAGACAAAATAAATTAAAAACCAAATAAAAAAATCCGAAAACTAAATAGCAAATTCAAAACCAAATTAACAAAACCCAAAACAAAACAACAAATTCAAAACCAAATTAACAAATCTGAAAACAAAATAACAAAACTCGAAACTAATTGTTAATTTGGTTTTGAATTTGTTATTTTGTTTTGGGTTTTGTTAATTTGTATTGCACTTCTCGGCCAGTCAGATACGAACCGGGTATAGCTTGCGAATTACCGGGAAAAGGTAGGTATAGCTTGTGAATTAAATTCTTACCGCTGATTGGACGAGACACCTGTCACTCAAGATAAACAGGAAGTAGGAACTTGTGTCTCTAACTTTGTTTCTTGTGTGTGTTCTGCTTCATTTTGTTGGTGTGCAAAACTAAGAAAATAATAAAAATTTTCATTAGAAAGCAAGGAAATTGAATTTATTCAACGTTACTTTGAGGACGGACATTCATATGCCGTGTTTTTGGATATGCTGATGACATCACGGTATAAAGAGTTTGCGAACTGCTGTGTCTCTTTTAAAAGCAAAAGATTTTTTCCACAAGAACTGCAAAAATTTGAAACCACAATAAGGACAGTACATGTTTGCACATTCATACACACGAATCTACCGCCGCTACAGTACTTCCTGTATATCTTGAGTGACAGATGTCTCGTCCAATCAGCGGTAAGTATTTCATTCGCAAACTATACCTACCTTTTCCGGTTTGTTTCTGAACGGCCGAGAGGTGCAAACCAAATTAACAAAACCGAAAACTAAATAGCAAATTCAAAATCAAAATATCAAAACCAAAAACAAAACAACAAACTAAAAATCAAAATAGCAAAACCGAAAACAAATTAACAAAACGCAAAACAAAATAACAAATTAGTTTTGGGTTTTGTTATTTTGATTTGGGTTTTGTTATTGTGGTTTTTAATTTGTTATTTTGTTTTCATTTTGTTAACTTGTTTTGCACTTCTCGGCCACCGTAGCCTGTTTGTTTTACAGTAGACTTTTTTTGGCACGTTTATTTTACAATAGACTTGCGTGTGTCCTGTTTATTTTACGGTAGACATGTGTTTGTCCTGTTTATTTTACAGTAGACGTGCAATTGAACTGTTTATTTTACAGTAGACCTGCATGTGTGTGTGTCCCCTGTTTATTTTACAGTCGATGTGTGTGTGTCCTGTTTATTTTACAGTAGACGTGCGTGTGTCCTGTTTATTTTACAGTAGACGTGCGATTGAACTGTTTATTTTAAAGTAGACGTGCGTGTGTGTGTCCTATTTATTTTGCAGTAGACGTACGTGTCCTGTTGATTTTACAGGAAACTTCCACGTGTCCTGTTTTACAGTAGACATGCATTGTCCTGTTTATTTACAGTAGACATGCGCTTGCCTATAAATTTGCACTTGTCTTGTTTACTTTACAGTAGGCATTTTTGTACTGTTTATTTTACAGTAGACGTATGTTTGCCTGTAATGTTTGTTTGGACTGTTCATTTTACAGTAGACATTTTTGTACTATTTATTTTGCAGTTGACGTGTGTGCATGTGTCCTGTTCATTTGACAGTGAATGTGCACTTTTACAGTTTATTTTACAGTATTTTGAGTTTGTACTGTTTATTTTACAGTAAACATTTATGTAGTGTTTATTTTACAGTACACATGCATTTGTACTGTTTATTTCACAGTAGCCGTGCGCATGTCCTATTTATTTTACAGTAGACTTGCTTTTGTCTTTTTCATTTTACAGTACACATTTTTGTCTTGTATATTTTTACCGTAGACGCCTGGCCTGTTCATTTTACAGTAGACATGTTCTTGGCCTGTTTATTTTACAGTAGACGTGCATGTCCTGTTTATTTTAAAGTGAATTTGCGTTTGTCCAGTTTATTTTACAGTAGACGTCTGTGTGTCCTGTTTATTTTACATTAGATGTGCGTGTTTTCTTTATTTTACAGTAAACGTGTTTGTATTGTTTATTTTACAGTAGACATGCGCTTGGCTGTAAATTTGCGCTTGTCTTGTTTATTTTACAATATTTGCGTTTGTACTGTTCATTTTACAGTAGACATTATTGTACTATTTATTGTAAGGAGCATGTGTGTGCATGTGTTTTGTTTATTTCACAATAGATGTGCGCGTGTCCTTACAGTATTTGCGTCTGTACTATTTATTTTATAGTAGGCGTGTGTGGGCATTTGTCCTGTTTATTTTTACAGTGGACATTTTTGTACTGTTTAATTTACAGTAAACATGCTCTTGGCCTGTTTATTACAGTATTACAGTAGACATTTTGATCCTGTTTATTTTACAGTAGGCATGCCTTTGTCTTGTTTTTTTACAGTAGATGTCCATTTCTCTTGTTTATTTTACAGTAGACATTTTTGTCTTGTTTATTTTACAGTAGACGTGATTTTGATCTCTTTATTTTGCAGTAAATTTGTGCTTGGCTTCTTTATTTTACAGTAGACATGCGTTTGTCCGGTTTATTTTACAATAGATGTGCTCTTGGTCTTTTTATTTTACAGTATACATGCTCTTGGCCTAGACATTTTTGTACTATTTATTTTACAGGTGACGTGTGCATGTGTCCTGTTTATTTCACAGTAGACGTGCACATGTCCTGTTTATTTTACAGTATTGGCATCTGTACTGTTTATTTTACACTACGTGTGTTTATTACAGTAGACGTTTGTGTCCTGTTTATTATTCAGTAGATTATTCACTTTTGTTTATTTTTCAGTAGACATTTTTGTCCTCTTATTTTTACAGTAGACATGCGTGTCCTGTTTATTTTACAGTAAATTTGTTCGTGTCCTGTTCATTTTACAGTAGACGTGCGTATCCTATTTATTTTACAGTAGGCGTTTGTCCTGTTTATTTTACAGTAGACGTGCGTGTCCTGTTAATTTTACTGTAGAGTGCATGACCTGTTTATTTCACAGTAGACGTGCGCGTGTCTTATTTTACAGTAGACATGCTCTTGGCCTATTTATTTTACAGTAGACGTGCGTGTGTCTTGTTTATTTTACAGTAGACGTGCATGTCCTGTTTATTTTACTGCAAATGTGCATTTGTCCTGTTTATTTTACAGGAGACGTGTGTGTGTCTTGTTTATTTTACAGTAGACGTGCTCTTGGCCTGTTTATTTTACAGTAGATGTGCATTTGTCCTGTTTATATCACAGTAGACGTGCGCGTGTCCTGTTTATTTTACAGTACACATTTTTGTCCCGTTAATTTTACAGTAGACATGCTTTTGATCTATTTATTTAACAGTAGACGTTTGTCTTGTTTACTTTACAGTAGATGTTCTCTTGTCTTGTTTATTTTACCGTAGACATTTGTTCTGTTTATTTTACTGTAGACGTGCTCTTGTCATGTTTATTACAGTAGACGTGTGCTTGTCCTGTGTATTTACAGTAGATGTGCGTGCGTCCTATTTATTTTACGGTAGGCCTGCGTGTGTGTCCTGTTTATTATTCAGTAGATGTGCGCATGTTTTGTTTATTTTTCAGTAGACCTGTCCTGTTTATTTTACAGTAGACATTTTTGTCCTGTTAATTTTACAGTAGACATGCGTGTCCTGTTTATTTTACAGTAAATTTGTTCGTGTCCTGTTCATTTTACAGTAGACGTGCGTATCCTGTTTCTTTTACAGTAGACGTTCATGTCTTGTTTATTTTGCAGTAGACGTGCATGTCCTGTTTATTTTACAGTAGACGTGTGCATGTCTTGTTTATTTTACAGTAGACATGCTCTTGGCCTATTTATTTTACAGTAGACGTGCATGACCTGTTTATTTTACAGTAGACGTGTGCATGTCTTGTTTATTTTACAGTAGACATGCTCTTGGCCTATTTATTTTACAGTAGACGTGCATGACCTGTTTATTTTACAGCAGAGTGCATGACCTGTTTATTTTACAGTAGACGTGTGCATGTCTTGTTTATTTTACAGTAGACATGCTCTTGGCCTATTTATTTTACAGTAGACGTGCATGACCTGTTTATTTTACAGTAGACGTGTGCATGTCTTGTTTATTTTACAGTAGACGTTCATGTCCTGTTTATTTTACAGTAGACGTGTGCATGTCTTGTTTATTTTACAGTAGACGTGCATGTCCTGTTTATTTTACAGCAGAGTGCATGACCTGTTTATTTTACAGTAGACGTGTGCATGTCTTGTTTATTTTACAGTAGACATGCTCTTGGCCTATTTATTTTACAGTAGACGTGCATGACCTGTTTATTTTACAGTAGACGTGTGCATGTCTTGTTTATTTTACAGTAGACGTGCATGTCCTGTTTATTTTACTGCAAATGTGCATTTGTCCTGTTTATTTTACAGGAGACGTGTGTGTGTGTCTTGTTTATTTTACAGTACACGTGCTCTTGGCCTGTTTATTTTACAGTAGATGTGCATTTGTCCTGTTTATTTCACAGTAGACGTGCGCGTGTCCTGTTTATTTTACAGTAGACATTTTTGTCCCGTTAATTTTACAGTAGACATGCTTTTGATCTATTTATTTTTGCAGTAGACGTTTGTCTTGTTTACTTTACAGTAGATGTTCTCTTGTCTTGTTTATTTTACTGTAGACATTTGTTCTGTTTATTTTACTGTAGACGTGCTCTTGTCCTGATTATTTTACAGTAGACGTGTGTGTGTCTTGTTTATTTTACAGTAGACGTGCGCTTGGCCTGTTTATTTTACAGTAGGTGTGCATTTGTCCAGTGTTACAGTAGACATTTGTCCTGTTTATTTTAGAGTAGATGTTCTCTTGGCCTGTTTATTTTACAGTAGACGTGCGTGTCTTGTTTATTTTACAGTAGACGTGCGTGTCTTGTTTATTTTACAGTAGACATTTGTCCTCGTTATTTTACAGTAGACGTGCTTTTGATCTATTTATTTTACAGTAGACATTTTGTCCTGTTAATTTTACAGTAGACATGCTTTTGATCTATTTATTTTACAGTAGACGTTTGTCTTGTTTACTTTACAGTAGACGTTCTCTTGTCCTTTTTGTTTTACAGTAAGCGTGTGTGTGTCTTGTTTATTTTACAGTAGACATGCTCTTGGCTTGTTTATTTTACAGTAGACGTGCGTGTCCTGTTTATTTTACAGTAGACATGCGTGTCCTGTTTATTTTACAGTAGACATGCGTGTCCTGTTTATTTTACAGTAGACATGTGTCTTGCTTTTTTAAAGTAGACGTGCGTTTGTTCTGTTTATTTTACAGTAAACGAGCGTGTGTATTGTTTTTTTTTACAGAATACATGCGTGTCATGTTTATTTTACAGTAGACATGTTTTTGTCCTGTTTACTGTACAATAGACGTGCTTTTGGCCTATTTATTTTACAGTAACTATTCATCCTGTTTATTTTACATTAGACGTTCTCTTGGCCTGTTTATTTTAAAGTAGACGTGCATTTGTCCTGTTTATTTTACAGTAGACGTGCATTTATTTTGTTTATTTTACAGTAGAGGAGCGTTTGTCCTGTTTAGTTTACAGTAGACGTGTGTGTGTATTTTACAGTAGACGTGCATGTGTCTTGTTTTTTTTACAGTGAGAAGTGCTCTTGGCCTGTTTATTTTACATTAGTTGTGCGTTGTCCTGTTTATTTTACAGTATACGTGTGTGTGTCTTGTTTATTTTACAGTAGACGTGCCATTGGCCTGTTTATTTTTACAGTAGACGTGCGTGTGTCTTGTTTTATTTTACAGTAAATTTGCGTTTCTCCTGTTTATTTTACAGTAGACATGCATGTATCTTGTTTATTTTATGGTAGACTTGTACTACTGTAGTGTTTCATATAGAACTTACTTTGTGCTATATGATGCTGTATATGTATGTATGTGTAAAAGATGGCAGCAAAGATAAGAAACAAAAACCCTTCTGGGCATACACATCCGTGACCCCCATTACACAACTCTTGTCACAAAGTTTCAAGTTCAACATGTCATTTCACATTCCCTTATGTAACACACACACGTGAGCGTGAAGGCAGTGATGTGCCTCAGTACGGAGCATTAACAAAGATTTTAGAATGTATGATTTTATTAATTTCATAAATTTTTCCTAAAATTTATCCAATTTATTTAATGATTTCTATAAAACTGCTTTGCGACCATGACCACTGTTATATCAAAAAAAATTAATTGAATTTTGCCTATAAAGTAGTGTACATATATGAAAGGGATTGTAGAAAAGCACTTTGTGAGCTGGATTTGAATCCACTGATAGGAGCAGGCAGTCTAGCTAGCTAATCGGCTAAGCACTGATAAGCATCTGTGGTTTGCTCTCAAAGTCACGTTAGCATTGTTGCACATTACAGGAACCCGGCTGGGTGTTGCCACGTCCACCGTACAGTCCTGACCTCGCGCCAAGCCATTTCCACATGTTTGGGCCGTTAGAGGAGTTCCTGGGAGGCCGGGGGTCCAGACGTGAGTTCCAGACGGGGTTCCAGGCGTGGAGCAGACAGCCTGATGATGGCTGAGAAAACTCAGTGCATTAGTGAAGCAGGAGATTATATAGAGAAATAAAGGGGGGTTTTAACTCTGTTATTCTGTACAATCAAAAGTCCCAGTTTGACTTGAACGCCGCTCAAAGGTTTCGTCTTGTCCGTGCGCATATTTAGAGCAGGCTTTAATTACCATGCTGTCGGTTTTTATAAAGTGTGTGAATACTAATGCAGGACATGATTAAGATCTCCAGCGTTTACTGACGCGATCGATGTCTATAGCAGCGTCTAACAGATCCTATATAAAGCCCTGTAAAGTGCTGTTATTCCTGGATAATTGATTTGATTGTTATCTAAATAGAAATGTCTTCCTTTTCTTTTCCTTTTTTTTTTTTTTTGTTTTGTTTAAAGCGTCAGCTCGGTTGGACACACTTCGCTCTGTGGCGCGTCTGTAACGCACGCCAGGGATGAAAACTTTTGACAAGCGTTCTGACCTGAGATCCGACATACAGGTGTTTGTAAAGGTAGAGTCTCACATGGCTGTAATCTTTCCTTTCAATTCGTTAGGAGAGCAGTTGGCTGTCTTGTATCGTGTAGGATATAAATATGTGGTACAAACCATCATCAGCATCACGTCCTCCTTACTTACATCACATGACATTTACATTCGGAGCGTTCGGGAGACGCCCTTATCCAGAGCGACTTACATTCCGTCCCTTTACACGTCTGAGCAGTGGAGGGTCAAGTGACTTGCTCAAGGGCCCAGCAGTGGCAATTTGGTAGTGATGGGGTTTGAACCTTTGACCTTCTGATCAGCGCTCCATGGCCTTGACCCCTGAGCGACCCTTTACTACTAGTACTGTTTACTACTCCGGTTACTTTGATGTCTGCTTTATAGGATTTGCTGTTTGTTTTTTGTTTTTTTTTAAACATCTAACGAGCTGCTTTTAAGTGAAGTATTGTTATATTATTATTAGTAGTAGTGTTGTCCTTATTATTATGATTACGATGGTGATTACGGAAGGTGATCTGGATTCCTGGCACCTGCCTCCAGCGAGGGAAAAGGAAAAGCTGTAACGGCTAATCTTCAAATGCAAATCAATCACAAACGCCTGGAACACAGCTAAAGGCAGGCGCGGGTTGAAAACCGTGCTAAAGGTCAACCCAGGCGAGCGGCGGCGCTTTTACGCCACTGAAAGCCCTTTGTCCTCGAGCGCAGTCCGGAAGCGTCTCACCTTTTCAGATGAGAGGGATTTGACGGAGAAGAGAGAGAGAGATCTCATAGCGGTTATTATTCATAGTCCTGTTTTATTTATTTATTTTCTCTTTCTCTCTCTCTCTCTCGCTCTCTCTCTGTCACACACACGCACGCGAACACACGATCCCATTCAGCCGGCACGAGGCACTTCAGTCTAACCTGCCCTTAAAGTAGATGACTCTTCAGCGATCATCCTTTTTTATTTTTTTCAGAGCGTTGGCTTTATGATCCGAGCTTCTTCTCGTCGCGGCGGTTATTGACCGTCGTTCTTGCGCAACATTTCCGCGCCTACTTATCCTTCAGAGACGTACGCGGTGCCGTCGATTCACAGACTTATCCCTCATCACACATTCGCCGTTCTCGCGGCTAAGCCTGGTGTGTAGGAAACACCCCTCGCTACCTAATTATGAGAAAAGATAAGACAAACGTTGTTGTGTTTAAAAAAAAATAGAAAAAAAAGAACAGCGCTCACTCTGATACACAACCCGCTTTCACAAAAACACTTAAGAAGAAGACTTAAAGAGCACAACATCGTCTGGGACACGCCAGCTCTTCAGATAGAAACAATCAAAGCACGTAAACTACTTTTAAATCTTAGAGAGGACGGTTGCTGTGTGTGTGTGTGTGTGTGTGTGTGTGTGTGTGTGTGTGTGTGTGTGTGTGTGTGTGTGCGCGTTAAAGTTCTATCCGTGCATACGTTCCCGTCAGGTCTCGTCTCTTTCAACAGCTTCTTCACGTGTGCGCGCAGCAGGGCTTCTCGATGATGTCATTCCTGGGATGAGGTGCAGGCCGGCGCTCCAGCGTTAGGGTCACGGCTCGGGTTCCACCTTCCCCCTCCAGTTCCTGTTTCCTTTTAACGCTTCGTTCTCTTGGGATTTACAGATATGTACATACATAGCGCACGTGTCAGCGTGAGCGTACGGTTACTCCCTGTGGTCCATCTGTTGCCTCAGGAAGTATTGGCACCCCAGGTGCTCCGTGCGCGCCACCGCAACCCTGATAAAACCATTCCACGCTCGCTTGATGATTCACGCCGAGATTTCGTGTTTCTTATACACGACGCCGCTTACTGACTTTTAACCAGCGCAGAGACGGACGCCGAGGGGTGATGCGTCATTATCGATATCTCGGTTTTATATGTATGTACATAAATATAGACGCATCACGGTATGGTGTAGGATTCCATACCGCGTAAGGACTGCTTTAAAAATAAAGCTTTGCTCATCACTCAGTCGGGACGATTAACCAGATTAGACGTTCAATCCTCTCCGGCTGAAACGGCACGAGAGAGAGCGCAAGCCGGGAAAAATGAAAAAAAGACCTCGCTTTAGTTTCTAATCAGCCGAGGAGTCCTGGCACCGAGCGGAGCCCTCGGAACAGGAGCCTTTTCACACGTGTTCACACTCTCGCCATTGCCAGAATTCCTGCCGTTCAGCCGCACGGATGGTGCGAGCGCGTCGCCGCCGTGTTACAGCGTGACGAGAAAACACGTCGCGCCACGTTTCGCCGTTTAATCACAACGAGCAGCTCATTCACCAACTCGGATTCATCACGGGGCATTCGTCCTGGCTCTGCAGGCGCCTTTGTGTGTGTGTGTGTATGTGGGTTTCCATTTCTAATTTATCCGGGATAATTATAACTAGCAGCACCTGATTACTTTGGAAACTAATCAATGGCTCCGTCCCAAAAACCGGAGGTCGTGTCAGCGTGGGAGATTTTAGAACGGCGTCCCGCGTGCTGATTGGTCAGGAGGTGTTGATTAATTCTCTAGAGCTGTAGTGCTGATGGTCGCGTTGGTCCTACCACGCTATTGTCGCTATGGTAACCGGTCGTTGTACATTGATAGAGGACGAGCCAGGTGTCATCGATGAGGGAGGGAAGGAGTCTCCAGTGTCAGCGCTGTATCACAAAGTTTAGAAAAAAAAATCTAAATGTAAAAAAATATATATATATATATATATATATATATATTTTTTTTTTTTTTTTTTTTTTTTACAAATAAAAAATTTAATGATAAGATGTAAAAAAAAATTTTTTTAAAGGAAAAATCTTTTTAAAAATTTTTCAAAAACTTTTATATAAAACCAAAACTTGTATTTATATGTATTATAAATAAATAGAATTAAGGTTAATATATTAAAAAATTAATACATTTTATCATTTAAAAAAAAATCAGTGGTTAACTTTGTGACGTGTGTTATGTTGCTGTGCTGTAAGAGGAATAAAACACACCTGCTCTCTCTCACACAAACACACACACACACACACACACACACACACACACACACACACACCTCATCTGATTAATAATGTATCTTATCCTCTTGTAACGTTTTTTTTTTCTCTTTTCGTCACGTTTCACACAAATTAATCAAGAATTTAATTTTTTTTTCACATCCACCCACCATCAGGGGGAAAAAAAAAAAAAAACTCCCCATACCCACCAGAGAGGAATTTCTCCCGAGCCTCGGCCTTGCCACCGGCAACACACACTTAAGATGAATTCACAGAGACTTTATTATTAAATTTTTTCGCCTTTTTGATTTGGTTTCTGTTTGAGAGAGAGCAGGCAGTGGTGCGGTGCGCATGTGGAGAGCCGCAGCCGGTCCTGTTTCAAATCCAGGCCATCACTTTAGTGATTGAAGCGGCGCACAGGGGTGAGAGGTGACGCGCGGAGGGAGCACCGCCAGCTCTGGTGGGCGTTCCACTCTATCGCCCAGACCGAATCTCTTTATTTATTTATTTATTTACTTACTTATTAAAAGAAAAAAAAAGACTCTGGTGAACTTCTCGTTCTTACACCAGACTCGACACGGCTCGCTTTTTTTTATTCTTATGCTATACAATTATCTTTTGTCTTTTTTAGGCAGAAAATTTGGCAGTTGCTCTGCTATGCCTGTAGCACCATGATAAGACGGTAATTGTGTGTGTGCGCATGTGTGTGTGTCTGTGTGTGTGTGCGTTCGTGTGTGTGCGTGTCCGCTCCAGGGTTCGAGCTGTTCAGCGGTCCGTCACATGAGCAGTCAAATGCTTCACCTTCTGTTGAAACGGCTCGTTATGTTGCGAACGAGCTCACGATCACGAGATGCCGGAAATCTCTCCGCCACTCTCGCAGGAGCACGCTCTCGTGTTTATTTATTTTTTTTATGAATGCATTAATTCATTTATACGTTATTGCTGGAATTGAGGCGCTTAAAAAACCCTGGTGTTAATTCTGTCTATGATTCTCAGATTTTATTTATTTATCCATTTTCATTCTATTTCTTCCTGTGAATCATTTTTTTATTATTATTATTATTATTATCATTGTTTTCCCCACACACTGACATAAACCGTCCCCTCCCTGCCTCGTCTCATCTCCCGCAACAGACGTATTTGTGATATTTTGTTTTAAACCGAGGTTGTGAAAGTACATTAAGTGTACGAGCGATTGTCTAAACGCTTTCTCTTAACGAGTGTTTGTTTGCCGCGTTTATTGGCAAACACTACCTGCTACAACAATTAGCCGTAATTAAGCCGGGTTACTGCTGGAGGTCACATTACCGTTAGCGCTAATGAGAGGGGACTGACATTACCGCATCAAGCCTTTAGCGCTCTGATTAGCTTCCAGAAACTCAAACACGGAAACGCCGTCATAAAGAAGGTTCAGATAAATAACACACAAACACACACGCACACGCATGCACACAAGGGAGAGTTTAAAATGCGCTGTTTTTTCTAAAGACCTCCTGCTTTATATTCGAGCTTCCAGAGTTCCAGCTTTTGCTTTTATTTACATGCAGGTTTTTATCCTGCTAATGGTTTATTTCATCTTTTTTTTTCACACCTTTTTGGTGGTCATGTGACGCTGAAAAAAAAAGAATCGGTTTTAATCTGTGATGAATCTGTAATCTCCTCACAGAGCTGAGCATAACGCCGCTCCTCGTCTCGCCATCATCTCTGACTTCCTGCCCTTTGTGTCCCTCTAATCATGTGGGATGATGTCATTCCCATCAATCTGTCAATCCACACCTCGACGGGCTCCTCTTCGGGAGGGGGGGGCAGGGGCATCCCAAACACGAGAGAGAGAGAGAGTAATGGATATATAGGGAAATAGAGGCGAGCAGAAAGAGAAGATAAAATGTAGAGAGAGACACAATGATAGATTAGAGATTCAGGTAAAGAAGGACAAAGCTGAAGAGAAAAGGAAAGATGAATAGAGACACAGAGACAGAGAGAAAGAGACATAGTGTTAGGGAGACTGGTTGATATAGAGACAAAGAGAGAGAGAGAGACACACACATGGACCTAGACAGCGAGACAGGTGGACACAGAGAAGCTGCGCGAGAGATATATACGTTAAGAAAAGCAGACAGACAGCAAGAGAGACATAAATAAATATACAGAGTGGGACAAAAAATGTACACGTGCGTCAGGAAAAGAAGAATAGAATGTTATACAGTATATCAACATTATTTTAATAATATTATCATATGATTATCATAATATTATCATATATATCGTACAGCAATCAATTTAGTATTAAAATGTTTATACAAGTTTTTCTTTTCCTGAATTGTGTGTACTTTTTTTTTTTGAGAGAGAGAGACGGCTAAAATTCATTCAGTGATATAAAAATGAACAACCATTTTGAAAAAAAAAAAATCTTTTTATGAATTTGTAGGAAAATCTAAGAAAGCCTTCCACAGTGTTTTTAACTTTCTGTCCGGTTGTCGAGGCGGCGCTGTCCTGTCCCTCCAGCTCGGCAGGAAGTTCTCGTTATTCCTCTGAAACAGAAGGCCTGAGCGAATCGATACACCAGAACTAGACGGTGCCAGAACGCTAGGACGTGTGATTAGTTCCGCCTGGGTTCCTGACGAACACGATATAAATACCAGATCTGATCCGGTTCTCGTAGCTGTCAGGAATCATGTCACATCAGTCATCCCTCACAACGTCTTCATGACCTCCCCCATTACCTCTTGTACTGCTTAACCGCCACGCCGCATGAACAGCCTGTACAGCAGGGGGCGCCGACACTAACGCTAACCGAACATGATCTCGCGACACGCTGTAGATCTAAAGCTGATTTCAAAATGTGAACCTCCTGGAGCAAATCCTCTGCATGCATTTACACATGAAAACAGTTTCTTTTCACCACAAACAAACAAACAAACAAACAAAAAAAACAGAGCGCTAATCAAAGTGCTGGAACGTCTAAAACAGACTTAAAGTCTTTTAAGTCACCTCCCAGATAATTGCTAATGCTGACGCGCGATAATGTAACCGAGGTCACATGTTCAGTCGCGCTGTTTCTGGCTTTGTGATGGACGGAATTTTACGGAGCTGGACAGAGCGGCGATGATACAGATGTTGTGATCAGTGATTTCATGATGCCGGAGTTAAAGGCGCTATCCGCCCTCTTTACACGACGCACAGGAAAATTAAAACTGAATGAACACCGACATTAATATAGAGATCCTCCAGTACCGTGATATCATCTTTCACAGCCTGTATCCTGAACCCCTCACAACTTTTACTACCGTGACACGCGGCCTTTACAAGCAGCATAGCACTTTTTCCTGCTCCCTTCCCGCGTGACGGCGAAGCGAACGTGTGTCTCCTGAAAAGAGCCATAACCAGAGCATTAAGTGCTGAAGCGTTCAGAAAGAGAAGGTGATTTATCACGGCATCGCACGCTGGCCGAGTGAGAGCATGCAGGGGAAATGAGTAAGCTTTTGTTTTTTCGTTTGTCATACACGCGGTGCCGTGCAGAAGTTGGCGAAGATGTAGAAATACATACACACACACACACACACACACACACAGCCGATGGGTTTTAGGAGGGAAAAACCACACACTCTCACACACACACACACAAAACAACAAGCACAACAACTACGTGTGTGTCGGTGTGTCTGTCGGTGTGTGTGTGTGTGTGTGTGTGTGTGTGTGTGTGTAAGCGTTTGAGCTTGAATCATCAAAATCACAGAATCCTCGAGTCGCTCACCAAAAGGCGAAACGTTCCCGAGCAGTCAGCCTGAGGAACGCGTGAAATTCAGCCTGGAATAAAGCCAGAGTGTTTCGCTCACCAACAGGAGGAGGTTTTGGGGAAAAGGGGGAAAAAAAACAGGCCGAATCATCCTCTCCCCTCCTTTTACTCCTCCTCTCTCTCTCTCACTCTCCTGCTCCGGAAGGCCGACTTGGCCCCGAGCCTGAAGTGCACAGGGTCGTTTCAGGTCAGCCCTGAAGTGTGTGGTGCATAGGAAGTGCACTGAGTTACACACTCGCTGTAGTTCACTTCCTCGTTTTCACGTGCCAGAGAGAGAGAGAGAGAGAGAGAGAGATACGTAGAGGCTCGCCGTGCTGCTCCGAGGACGCATGAAAAAGCAGGCCCGAGACTGGGGAAAAAAAAAAAAAAAACCCATCGCACGCGCTTCTCTCCTGGGGTAGACATTAGCGCCGCGCGAGTGTACATGTGAAGCGCACGAGGAAGGACAGAGGCACCTCGTTGCCTCTCGGCCGGGGATATGCCCGAACAGGTCGGCACCTTTAAGCACTTTTCTTTCTTTCTTTCTATTTTGTTTTGTTTTGTTTTTTTGTTTGTTGTTTTGTTTTTTTTTTGTTTTTTGACTCACACACACACACACACACATACACACCAGCCTCTGGGCGCTTTAGCATCATGCTGCTGTTAGCTTTTTGGGCTGGTGTGTGTTCTTTGGCATTGTGGAAAGTGGGAGGACGGTGCGTGCTCGCGCTCGGAGGTACGGTTCGATCGGAATGCTTGTTGCTACACGTCGAGTTTTTATTTCAAAAGATAAAAGCGAGAGTCGCGCGCGGTTTGGGCTGAGCCCTTATTCTGACCTGAATACCGCCGAGTTACAAAATGAAGCCCTTCAACCGGACAAACGCTCAGACATTAACTCTAATTG
Source organism: Clarias magur (assembly GCA_013621035.1). Classification (NCBI taxonomy): domain Eukaryota; kingdom Metazoa; phylum Chordata; class Actinopteri; order Siluriformes; family Clariidae; genus Clarias; species Clarias magur. The sequence continues at coordinate 5,970,932 of QNUK01000004.1, read as the reverse complement.
CTCTGGATTGTGTGTGTGTGTGTGTGTGTGTGTGTGTGTGTGTGTGTGTGTGTGTGTGAGAGAGAGGTTAAAAAATTTTCTGGAGTCCAGTTTATGTTTCCTGCGATACAAAAGTTTCCCAGTTACACCAGCTCCTCTCCAGTACAAGCCAAAGTAAATATCCGAGAGAGAGAGAGAGAGAGAGAGAGGGGGGGGAGGAGTGACGCTGCAGATCGCACCGGTCCAGTTACAGCTGACTGAAACATTTCCTCCCAAATCAGAAAAACGCAGCCGCATGTTTAATTCACGGGTTCTCTGCATGTCCTGACGGTGCGGGCTGCGGTCCCGCCCACGCTCCTGCCCCGACCTCATTTCCAGATCTGACCCCGAGCTGCCTCTGGCTGCAGCGTCACCTCAGCAGACCTATCCGCCGCGCTCGCCGTCTTTTTACGTTTGTTTAGTAAAACACACACACACACACACACACACGTGTCCGCGCTGTCCGGAGGACGAGAATTTCACCGAGCTTGAGAGGTTAATGCACTTATTTATATACAATAGATACACACACACACACACACACACACACACACACAGAGTCAGCCAAAAAAATGTACACACACGTCAGGAAAAGAAAAACTTGTATAAATATTTCAATACTCAATTTATCACTGTACATTTTTATATACTGTTATATACAGTATGATAATATGATGATAATATTATTAATGTCATATTAATATAATACACATTTCTTTGTATATATTTATGATCATACATAAGAACGCAGTTCTGGAGACACGTCTCTGACTCTGATTGGTCCGAAGACGTCGATTAATCCTCCGACACCCGCGCTAGTATCATATTAACGTGTTCGCTCTGATGCGTGGTTATGGTTTCCAAAGCAACAGCTCTTCACAGGGACTCGTACGGTGCATGATAAGACCCGCGTGAACGGACGTAGAGATTGACGATGCGTTGAGGTCATGGTTACGGAAAGAGTCCGCAGCGTGAGCGCTTTGAAGCCCGTAACTTTAAAGCCGAGATTCTTTGAAGTTAGAATACCATGTAACAAGCCGTGTTTAGTTTTTTGTTTATTTACTTTAAAGGTGAGGTTCTTTAAAGGTGTGTGTGTGTTTTTTTTTTATTATTATAAAAAAACAAGAAAAAAGCGAAGGAGAGTTTGTAGCTTCTGTGACGTGAGTGAGGAGAGGAAGCCGCTGTTACAGGAGAATAAACAGCTTCATGGTGACTCCACTTCATCAAAGCACCGTGCCGCTGATTGTGTTACTCTACCAGCTCTGTGTGTGTGTGTGTGTGTACTGTGCAGGTGATGAGGGTCGTGTGCCGGCTCTCAGGTAAACACTTGAAGTCGTTTCTTTGACAGCCGTCTCAGGTCGGGCTCCAGCGGCCCTGCGCCGCCGCCGTCTCCTCTGCGAACGTGCGCGTGATGGAAGCGCCGCATAGGTGTCCGTTAATGTTGTTTGCCAATGCAAATGACGGAACTCGTGCCAAGCGCCGGTTCATACGCCGAGAGCAAAAAGTAAATCAATTACAAACCACCCGAGCCGACGCGGAGCAGCCGCATCCCGCCGAGCCTTACGTTTCAGCCGCATTATCCGCTAATTTCCATGTTTAGACATAATTGCAGCAGGAGTTAAGTTTTAAAGCACTCAGCTCCATGATTGATATTGTTCATTAATTTAATTAGCGCGCAGAACGATAGACGGACGGCATCAAAAAGGCCCCGAGATTGAACGCCGCTCCTTCCGCCATGAAGAACGAAAGCTATTTTCTGCTTTCAGTCAGCGACGAGCGATTTATTTTAATTGGATGATGGGATGTTCGAGCGCACAGCCGAGCTCCGTGGGTGTGCGGAGCGCTCGGACCTTCGCAAGAAAACATTCGCGGGGAGGGAACGCCGCGCTCGGAGGGTCACGCAATTTCCAGACTAATCGCTTTTATAGTATTAGCACTATGTTTTATTTATTTTTATTTATTTGTTAAAAAAAAAAAAAAAATCCTTAGTTGATCCCGTTGTGCGTGATGAATGGAATTATGGAAGGACACGTGCTCTGCTGCTTCAGAGAGGAGCGCTCACTTGGTAGGCGGCCTGCTCGTACGTGGAAGTGGAGATGATGTAGGGAGAGAGGAAGAGTGTGTGTGTGTGTGTGAAGCGTTTTATTCCCTTTACACCACAGCAGCAGCAATCAGAGTGTTATTTGTTAAAGGAAGCCACATGGAAGCTTTTCCATGTTTATACTGTAAATAGAGTTAACGTGTGAAACGAGTTCCTCAGCATCGTCACCCGGGCTGGTCCCATCATCTATAATAAAACCTGACCTCCCACACTGGAGACTCCTCCTGTAAAGGTTGAAGAAACGGCAAACAAACAAACCACCTAATCAAAAAGAAAATCTGTCTCCAGCTTTGAGGTCAGGTCAGGCATAAAAATTTTTTACATCCGGCCTCCTGCGTTGTGATTGGCCACAGGAGCTCTGTCTCATCTCTGATTGGTCGGATGTGAGATTTTGAGCCAGTCATAGCTCCGTCCTTAGCCAGAGACCCGGTGGATGAAAGTGTGTGAGAGAGAGAGACGGAGAGGTTTGTTCTCAGGACTCGTCATGTCTCTCCTAACGTCCCCCCACGTGAGACAGCAAGAACACGGCGGAGGCCACATGATATTCACACACAGAAGGTTTACGCTCCGCTCTCGGTCGACCGGACCAGGTCAGACTGTCCCGACTGATGTGGTCACATAACTGGGCTGTTGCATACAAACAGTCGTAACACAGACACACACATGTGCACTAAGGTGTCAATCCAGCACTACTATGCGATCAGATTTGGGCTGTGATGGGGATGCAGCGGACCGTGAGTGGTGTGTGTGTGTGTGTGTGTGTGTGTGTGTGTGTGTGTGTGTGTGTGTGTGTGTGTGTGTGTGTGTGTGTGTGTGTGTGTGTGTGTGTGTGAGAGATCCTCCACAGCGGCGCTGTCTCTGGGGCTCGGCGTCGGGGAAACGAGGGAGAAAATGAGGTCAGCGTATCACTCAGACTCATTAATAAATTTATGTCTGTATTACGGCACGCCGCGCAGAACAAACACGCCGTTCTCCGCTTCCTCACCGCCCACTAGACGAGCCGTGCCGAGCGGTGAACCTGAGCAACGAGACGAGCACCTAGACAGGCAGCGCCGAACCAAACCGAACAGCGAGCCGAGCGCCGTTCGCCACCAGGACATCACGCCAGTCCACATTTACATATTCAAGATTTTGATTATTCCAAGTGCTGACATCCCTCTCTCTCTCTCTCTCTCTCTCTCTCTCACACACACACACACTTGCCCCAACCTCACCTTTCCCTCCATCCCAATCTCTCTCTCTCTCTCTCTCTCTCTCTCTGACAAAAAAAAAATTATTTCCAGTCTGCATTCTTTATGAGACGTTCGCCTCAT
>QNUK01000004.1:5955000-5965000 GCA_013621035.1 Clarias magur | reverse complement strand
ATCCTAATGTTTATTTATTATATACACTGTACATATATATATACATATACGCTGTACACTCTGTCAGTGATGTTTTTCAGTGTTTAGTCCACTGATGTGTGAGTTTTTTTCTTCTTCTTAACCTTGAGTACAGTAATGTGTTCCGTGTGTAGATTACATTCATAGAAAAGTTGCAAAAGTGAAAATCAAAGTCGCCAGAAGTCGGAGATTAAAGAAACTGAAACATCAAATGTTGAATTTTGATTTTATGTATATGTTACGGGCACCTGAGCACCTCCCTGGAAACACGTTATTGTGTTATCAGGATTCATCCTGAATTCTGGCTAGTTTGTTATGGGATTCTTTCGTACGCAATTTGACAATTCAGTACATAACTTCTATGTAATTATGTAACTTCAACACGTAATTTTGGCAGTTCAGTATGGAATGTTGGTAATTCACCCTGAGATTTTCCTTAGATGTTACATGGAATTCTGGCAATTGAATATAAAGTTTTGGCAAGTCACTATAGAATTTTGGTGATTCAATCCAAATTCTGGTAAATTATGAAATTACGGGAAATTTAGTGTGGAATTTTGATTATATTACTCCAGTGATTCAGTACAGAACTCGGGAAAATCTGTATAAACTTTTGACAGTTTGGTAGGAAATTTTAGTGACTCAATATGAAATTCTGCCAATTCAGTATGTTTTGACAAATCAGTATGGAAAGTCTAATTTATCAACATGGAATTCTTGGAAATATTATATAGATTCCAAATTCTGGTTAATTGTTATGGACTTCTAGGAAATTAAGTATGAAATTGTGACTATTTAATATGTAGCTCCAGTCATTCAATACAGAATTTTGCCGATCCAATATAACATATTGTCAATTCACTATGGAATTGTAGTGATTCAATGTGGAATTTTGCCAATTCCAAGTATGACATTTTGACATTTTCACAATTGAATTTTGGTGATCTAAATTCTGGCTTATCAGTATAGAATTCTTTGAAATGTTGAGTTTTGGTGATTCAGTGAGAATTTTATTGATTTTATATGGAAGTGATTAACTATGAAAAGTAGGATTTTCAGTATTAAAATTAAATTTTCCAATATGAAATTTCAGCCTTCCATTATGGAAGTTCACGGTCTTGTTAACACGAGTGCTCCACTGCTCAAATACCCAGTGAACCTCCAGTGTTGTGTGATTAATTGTAATTAAAGGGTAGACTTTAATAAACACTATGCCAGAGTTTCCCTGTGTATTTTTGTATTTTGCCTACATAATTTTTCAAAATGATGTAAAAATTTGCCCTCTGTATATCCTAGTTGCTTAGCAACAACACTCATTTGAACAACTGCATTTGAAGAGCGAGTGTATTGCGTTACACTTCCTTAACATCTGGCTAAATCGCAACCTGTCCGGTGTGGTCCTGGCAGTCAGGGATGATGTTCTGTGTGAGACAGGAGTCATGTATTGAAACGCAGTTCTCCATGACCGTCATCCCAAACTCGGCATCCGAACCCGCTCGTACTCAGCGTGTCTGTGTGTAATGGGCCGATGGATTACTTTAGTTTATAGACTCGTATTAGTGTTTCACATACGGAATCTTACAGCGTGTTGCAGCATCGGAGGAAATGATGCTTTCATGGCAGAGTTACACGAAATTACACAACACTTAATGTCGTTGATATGCTAATGACATTCACAAAATTTCAGAATTAGGTTTATTATGAATATTAATCATTCGTGCTGGCAGAAAGATATGTGTGTGTGTGTGTGTTACAGTATTAACATGCTTATGAGCTGTAATATATGATAAATTAGGGTGTGGTGGTATAGCAGCACGGATAATAGGATTAAAAGGATCGCTCTTAGCCTTCACACAGTGATATAGGAGTCTCTCATTGCCACGACGTCCTCAGCAGTGTGTGTTCCACAGAGCAGGCGTCTGAGTCTGTCATGGTGTTGCATCATGGGCAAGTACGTGCACGTGTTTTTATATTTATTACTATATTATTATTGCATTATAATAAATTATTACAAAAACATGTATTATGTGCTATGTGGCACTGTTTGCACTTATGTAGCAGAATGTGTGTGTTTTTACACACTACTAAAGCCATGCTTCATTCTCAGGAAAGTGCCCGATCTAGATCTGTTGCTTTTATTGGATTGGATTGGATTGGATTAGATTGGATTAGATTGGTTTGGAATGGATTGGGTTGGTTAGTATTTGATTTGATTTGATTGGTTTGGCTTGGTTTGGATTTGATTGGATTGGATTGGTTTGCATTGGATTGGATTGATTAGATTGGTTTGGATTGGATTGTATTGGACTGGTTTGGATTTGATTTGATGGGTTTGGATTGGTTTGGATTAGATTTGATGGGATTGGATTGGTTTGCATTGGATTGGTTTGGATTTGATTGGATTGGGTTGGTTTGCATTGAATTGGTTTGGATTGGATTTGATTGCGTTGGTTTGCATTTGATTTGATTTGATTGGTTTGGCTTGGTTTGGATTTGATTGGATTGGATTGGATTGGACTGGTTTGGATTTGATTTGATTAGATTGGATTGGTTTGCATTGGATTGGATTGGATTGGTTTGCATTGGATTGGATTTGATTGGATTGGTTTGCATTGGATTGGTTTGGATTGGATTTGATTGGTTTGGCTTGGTTTGGATTTGATTGGATTGGTTTGGATTTGATTGGATTGGGGCGGCACGGTGGTGTAGTGGTTAGCACTGTCGCCTTGCACCGTCAGGGTCCGGGTTCGATCCCCGGCGAGGCTTGATTCCCGTCTCTGGAGTTTGCATGTTCTCCCCGTGCTTGGTGGGTTTCCTCTGGGTTCTCCGGTTTCCTCCCAAAGACATGTAGGTTAGGCTAATTGACATTCCCAAATAGCTCGTAGTGTGTGAATGAGTGAATGTATGTGTGTGTGTCTGTGCCCTGCGATGGATTGGCACCCTGTCCAGGGTGTACCCTGCCATGTGCCCTAAGTCTCCTGGGATAGGATTTGATTGGAAAGAACTCCTCCTGCTCGTTTATTTTTGTTTAAACTGTTTTATCCGACGTGTTGTTTTGTATGAAGGTAACATAGTTTTGAGGATATTATGAGGATATATTATTTTGAGGGTTATATATTATGTTTGGAAAAATCGAAACATTCATTCAAATATGTCACGAATTGCAAAACATCTCTGTTGAAAATACAAACGTATTTTAAAAATATACACTATACCAAAAAAACATATGGAAAAGTCAAGTTTCCCCATTGAATAAGCAAAGTTGCAAATTAACGTCACATTTTTTACATTTTCATATGGAAAAGCTGTTGAATAACCAAAACAGCTGAACTTCCTCACTGAAAGTCAAAACTTCTGTAATGAAAAGGTAAAGCTTTGTATTAAAAATACATAAACTATTGTATTTAAAAGCTCTGCAGTGAAATGTTTATAATAAAAACCAAATGTCATTCAAAGAGTCAACCTTTTGTACTACAAGCTTATGTTCTGTACTAAAGGTTGATGTTTGTACTGAAAGCTGATCTAGTGTTCTGAAAATTTAACTAGTTACTAAAAGCTGATTTACTGTAATAAAAGCTGATCTGTCCTGAAACCTGATCTTCTGTACTGACAGCTGATTTTCTGTACTAAAGGATGATCTAGTGTACTAAAAGCTGATCATCTGTACTGAAAGCTGTTTTGCCTGTAACCAGTATTTCACAGTGAAAAGCAGAAGCTTTGTGCCGAGTGGCTGATCTTGTGTTGCACACACACACACACACAGACGCACACACACACACACACACACACACACACACACACACACACACACACACACACACAGAATCGCTGTAATCTGTAAAGTTCGTATCTGATCAGTTTTGCGGGTAAATCAGTATGGGATGAAATCTTGGTGCCCGTGTCTGGTCCTGAAGTGTAACGGCGTTTCATCACAGGCTCTCTCTGCACCTCCTCGCCTCTCCATGGTGCTGGACGCCCCCGAGCGATCTCCGAAAAGCAGCGGTGCCGTGTGTTTGTTTGGTTGTTTGGACGCCGAGGGTTTCCAGAACTCTTAATGAAAGGGCTGATTATACGGAAGTCGGACCGCCAGGCTGAGACAGGATGTGATTAATGATAAGACACTTGGCATTGTTCTTCCTGAGCACAAACAGAGAGTGGGAGCCGTGACGCCCGTCATCACACTCTTCTGTCCTCCGTCATGAGCTCATGAGCACGAGAGATCCACAGATCCGTCTTCCCTACATGTTTCTGGAAGCGCGCTCGATCAGGATCAGCGCGGTAATAAATCTGATTTAATGCTAGGAATGTTTGCCGTTCCACACAATTCCCAGGTCGCGCCGAAATTCCGAGCTGAATTCAGATATGAAAAACAGACGGCAAGTCGCTGAGAGCGCCGAGCGAGGGAAAGCACAGCGTCCGAGACCTTACCTTCACACCACCGCGCCGGTGTTGATTAGCGTCGCCGTGCCGCGTGCGCTTCCCGAGAGTTCGACAGGAAACACCAGCAGCTGTAATGTTTACACTTTATAATACACCTACAGCGCGCATGGGTGTGTGTGTGTGTGTGTGTGTGTGAGTTATAGAGCTGATAGAATATTCACATCGTCATCAATTACAACATCACACACTTTCAACAAACATCAAAGACTGAGTTAATTCAGTTTACTCGACATCAATGGGACGTGCTGTGTGACTCTCTAACCAAACATATCTGTGATTTACTCACATTTATTTACATTCTGTGTTACATTTGTTTTTATTTTGAAACAAACAAAACAAGTCGGAGTTACAGCTGAGAGTTACAGCCTTTGGGATGAATCTAGCTGTGTGTGTGTTCCCTCCCACTTCTCCTCAGTCGGCTTTGTTCAGTGTCTCAGACAGACTCACTGATGTGGTTCCCGAAACACTGATCTCCGTAAGCAGGGACTCAGGTAGGAGGGCGTGGCCTAAAGCAGCGATCCAGGTGAGGTTGGAGTTGACGTACCGTACAGTGCGAGTCCTGTGTGACCTCACAGATGATTAATGAAACTGCACGTTCACATGCTGTCCTTTAGCAGGAATTGTGCGTTAATGAAGCTACATGTACCGCTGATTCGTGTTCAGGGTTAAGTGAGACGTTGTGTGTGTGTGTGTGTGTGTGTGTGTGTGTGTGTGTGTGTGTGTGTGTGTGTGTGTGTGTTTAGCTGTGTCCTCACTCCTCCACCATTGTTCAGTGATCAGAGCGAGCCTCTTTCTGAGCGAGGAACTAAAAGTTGGAAGATCACAGACTTGGCGAGCGTCGCTCCCTCACCAGACTGTCGGCCCAAGCAATTTATTTGCATAAAACAGAAAGAAAAGTGTGTGTGTGTGTGTGTGTCTGTGTGTGTCTGTGTTTGCTATAATCATAGTTTGTGCACTTTTACAGGTTGTTGATTTGTCTTTCGCTGTGTTTTTTGTCTTGCTGTTTTGGACGGCATGGAGGTCAGAGTTCAGGTTTCAGTGCGACGTGAACGATTACTGACGCTCTCCGTCTCTTTCTCTCTCTCACTCTCTCTCTATTCTTACTCTTTCCATCTTTCTGTCTGTCTCTCACTCTTTTTCTTTCTTTCTTTTATTCTTTTCTTCTCACTCTACCCCTCTCTCTCTCTCCTCCTAACTTTACTTAGAATTTATTTCCTTTCAGCAGCAGGACAGAAATCTCTCCCACTCTTCCGTCTCTTCTACATATTTTAATAACGACTAAAATTTATTTGGAAAAAAAAGAAGAAGAATAATTCGTTAGTTGATTCTGGACCAAGGCCGTTTTAGCTTTGATCAAAGTTTTTTTTTCTTCTTCTTCTTCCCTGTCAAACCCGGAGCCGCGGCAGGGCCTCGGTCCCACACAAAGCGGCTTTATGAGATAGTGCGTCCTCACACAGCGACGTTCCAAGGACGTTAGGAAACATCTTTTTTGAGATAAGCAAGAGCGCGGCGTGTCTGAAACTGAACTGCTTTGTATCCTACGCAGAACCGGCGGCCTTGTTCTCCGGCAGCTGGGCCGTCTGAGTCGCCGCGTGGTTCAGATTAAGCGGCTGGACGTTACGAGCGGATACCTGCCGCCTCTGGACGGCTTGGCCCGTTCTGTAGTCTATCAAGAGCGGCGGACGCGCGCCCCGAAAATCCCGCGAGCCAAGAGAGGATGAGAATCGGTCGTAACTCCACATGGCCCGAGGTGCTGCATCACGAAATGGTGGATTAGATATCAGATGTCATTCTGACGCGAGGCTGGGAATTCTGAAAGTGAGGTATTGTTTTGGAATTGGACCAGTTTAGATTTAATGTTTTTATATCAGGACGTCACACGTATGAGGTCTATGATGAGTTCACATGAGAAGTGAGAGGGGGGGGGGCCGAGAAGAGATGGCAGATTACACCCAGTGTGGTGAAGCCATGTCTCTCTGACTCTCTCTCTCTGACTCTCTCTCTCTCTCTTTATCTCTGTCTCTCTCTCTCTCATTCTCTCTCTCTGTCTCTCTCAGTGTATCGTGTGTATCTCGTTGTGATGTACATCAGTAACACTGCTTTGGTGTAGTTTAGTGTTTGTTCTGTTTGTGTAATTGTAGTTGAGTGTAACTGTAAAGACTGAAGATGTTGTTGTTGTTGTTGTTGTTGTCGTCCATCTGGAATCTCACTGAATCCCTGCCCCGTATTCATGTAGGATTCTTTAATCTGATTGGTCAAAAGCTCTGGGTTCAACTCACAGTTTACGGAAGGAGTCTCCAGTTCCAGCAGTTCTGATGAATCTAAACATGACATTTTTCTGTTGAGAAGAGACGGACGCTGGCGAGGAAGGCGAGAGTCCGTCTGCTCGAACCCTTCTCCTCAACTTTCAGTGTAACTTCAAACTGATGAAACGTCGACGTGCCGTTATTGGATTCTAATCAACCGTTGATGATTTTTCACTACACGACACGGATACCCGTCAGAAACATCTTCCACTCGTTCTCACACACACACACACACACACACACAGACACACACCGCCGTCGACTCTGACAGTCTCACTCAGGTACGTCCTGCGTCACGTCTGCGCACTTGCTTTATACTCTGTTACAAACATCAATCAGATCGATTTTGTTTGCTTTTTGTCATCGTTTTTTTTTTCTTTCTCCCGTATGTGTGTGTGTGTGTGTGTGTGTGTGTGTGTGTGTGTGTGTGTGTGTGTGTGTGTGTGAGACGACAGGCTCGAATTTCACTGGCCTTTCATTCTAACCCTCTCACTACACCACACCACATGGACTCCAGCTCGAGAAAGGAGCGCGAGTGATCTCCTTTTACTACCAGCCTGCCGTCAAGACACACACACACACACACACACAGTGCTACTTGTTGAAAATGGCGATCGCGTCACATTTGGCAGCGCAGGATAAGTCCTGGCACCTGGTACACGCCGACAGTTACTGGTCGCTCCATGTTTTGGCACATGCACACACACACACACACCCACGCGTACTCGCGCACAGAAGAGTACACACACGCGCACGCGCGCACGCACACAGCTATCGGGCATAGACGGAGTGATCTGGCAAAGAGAGCAACACGTACATTCCTCACTGGGTATCGCAGCAACAGCTCTATGACGTTTGTGTAGTCCTCCGTACAGTACGTCTGTTTCCCAACCTTACACACACACACACACACACACACAGTCAAGACAGCCGGAAACAACAACAGCAGCGCAGGATACACCTTATCCAGCTCGGGGTCATTTAGAGGGGACCTTTAATGCAAAATTCAATGTTTTTGACGCAGATCTACCCCCTCCCCCCCCCGCCACACCACTCCTAATGTGACCTCATAAAAGAAAATCCCCTCTCCCGGCTCATCGCTCAGCCCTGCCGTTCTCCAGAGGGGCGTGGATCAGCAGGGGCGTTTGTAGCCGGATGAATGATGAGCGAGTAAAATACAGGATCTTTAATTCTTGATGTATGATGATGTCATATGATGATGTCACACTGCTCCTAGGAAAGGTTTGCGTGTCTGTTAGAGCTGAAGCGATGTTTATTCATGTGAACATTTTTATTATATTGATTTATATTCGATCATAGATTGCTGCGATCCAGAACGTTAATATTATTTAAAGAAAAAAAATGTAATAAAATCTAAATAGGAAAAAAGGTACAAGCTGTCAGTTTTTTCCGTCGCGGCTACGCAACAGTGCAACACGGCAGATTTAAATATGGAAAAGAGACGCGCTGTCCACTCACTTCTGCATGCGCGACTGTACTAGTGAGAGAGAGAGAGAGAGAGGGAGAATAAGCCCCTCCTATCCAGACATCACGACTTGTTTTGCCACAGATGATGTAAGTGTTAACCACACGGGTACGTCCTGCGTCCCAAATTAAATAATCAGTGTGTCTGCTGTAACCACACCCGCTCGGCTCTTATTGTACTAATACTCATTACTTATTATTTGCACAAAACTATTTTCTATCCTACAAGGAGAGTTTATTGTTTACTGTTTCTCCTCCCACTACCTCGACTCATTACCTCATAACTACTGAAGTGTACTGAAGTGTGTCATGTTGTTGTTGTTGCTACTTTGTCGCTCTTGTTTGCAAATTTGCGCGTCTCTTTTGTACAGGACTCGGATAGTTTTCTGTTAATTTAAAAATGTCAATCTGTCTTGTTATCTAGTTAGCTAAATAGGTTTCTTAGTTAGCTAGTTAGCATTGTTAATTTATGTTGTGTATCACCTCGGTCCCGGAGGAACATTGTGTCCTTTCACTGTGTACTCAACTCTAGAGGGTTGAAATGACAGTAAAAGCCTACGTGTAACTTGTAACATATGTGTGTGTGTGTGTGTGTTTTTGATTCAGCAAGTGAAGTGAACTGTGTGGACGTAATAACAGACGCATTTTACGTTTAATTAGCATTCAAATGCACCTTAAAAGTCGAATCAGTCACTTTGATCAACAGTAAGAAAGTTTCAGAGAGCCCCGCCCAAGTGTCGTTTCCCCATTGGCCGCTCGGTCCTCGTTGTGGTGGGTGTGTCACGCATCCTCATTAAGAGAAAACGCTCTCGCAAACGCAGCTCGAGGTGCCGTCCCAAAGTTCGGAAAAAAATAGAAAAATGCAATCAAACATCCTGCAGAGAGAAAATCTCGTCCATTAGAAAGAGGAAAGTGTGAGCCGAAGCAACAGAAGCGCGAGCGGATCGCGCTAATTGGGAGGCGGCGGTCACGGGGCGATGTGTCTCGCTCCGGCAGCGTTTGGCGCGCGTTCAGGCGGGCCGCGTGCGTGTGAGTCGACACGGTCGCCCGAGAAAACACACCGCAACACTGAGACCTTTCAGAAAGTTTCAAACACTCACACATAATAAAGAGAGGAGGCGGCTAATCAAGAGCTTTAGTCCCCATTCTACACTCCTGAGGGGGAGTGTGTGTGAGAGAGGAGGGCGTGTAAGGACATGTGGTCTGATCAAGTCTTTAGGTCTTTGGTTTTGTGAAGGGGACAAAACTGGAGGAGAGAGAGAGAGAGGACAGAAGAGAGGAAGGACAGGAATGAAGAGACGGCAAGAGAGAGAGACCGCGAGAGACAGGGACGGGGGACAACATGGAGGGAAAGAAAAATGGAAGTTGAGTGATAGAGAGTGAGAGAGATGCAGAAGGATGGAGAGAGAGAGAGAGAGTAAAGATGAAGAGAAGAAAAAGTGTGATTGAGACAAAAGTGGTGTGATGAAAGAACGAGGGAAAGAGAGAGACGAAGAGAGAGAAACAAGAACATGGCGTGTAGAGAGAGAGAGTGAGAGAGTGATATTTAAAAAAATGGTGTGAGAGAGGGGGGTTGTAACACCACTTTATTAGAATTAGTATGATTATTTGTGTGTGTGTAAGAGTGAGTGAGAGAGTGTGACTGTGTGTGAGCACGGATGAGAAATGTGTCTACGATTGCATCTGTGTGAAAACGTGTGTGTGAGTGTGTGAGTGTGAGATGAATCTGGGTTAGGCCATTCAAAATTAAA